>HE671708.1:0-35329 GCA_000313835.2 Heliconius melpomene melpomene
ATTGTCCAGGAGTACCAATTAAAATAACTTGGGATTTCATAGGATTTATATGTAACCCATAGGATTTGCACCAGATACAAATTTTATTCAAATTAAAATTAAGTTTGACAATAGCTTCATCAATGTCACGAGGCAGAGCAGAAACGTAAACTTGTAAATCGTCTGCATACAAATGGAAAGAGGATGAGAGGGATTGGGTGATCGTATTAATAAATATGGAAAATAATAAAGGGGAGAGGACACTGCCTTGCGGCACACCAGCAGACAGGAGATGAAAGGAAGAAAATTCATTAAGGACACGTACACATTGATGACGATCATACAAGTAGCTACGAAACCACGTCACGACCTCGGAAGATATATTGATGGAACGCAAAACAGCCAATAAGAGTTCGAAATCAACCGTATTAAATGCATTACTAAAATCCAACAGAGCAAGAATGCTCAGTTGTTTGCTGTCTATATTGGAGCGAATATCATCACATACCTTGGTGAGAGCAGTAACTGTGCTATGACCTTTGCGAAAGCCAGACTGATACTCAGTGAGAACGTTATGCTTGTGAAGGTAGGCATATAGTTGGGAATGGACGATACGCTCCAATACCTTAGACAGGAAGGGTAAGATGGATATAGGGCGATAGTGGGAGAAGGATTCAGGCTTTTTAATTTTAGGGATTGGAAGTATATGAGCTTTACGCCAAGCACTAGGAAATTTGCCGGAGGATAAGGAGAAATTGAAAATATGGGAAAGTACAGGTAGAATAATATTGAGGGTTAAGAGAATCATTTTACGGTTGATTCCATCGCTCCCCGTGGCATCCGATTTAATTGAAAATATATGAAACTTGATGTTGCTATGATTAACAGGAGTGAAATGAAAAGAAGGATAACCAGGGACAGGTAGTGAAAGGAGATGGTTAAGAGAATTAAGTTTTTCCCTGCTATCCATTGGAGTAGCTGTAGCAAAAAATCCGTTCAGAGCGTCGAGATCAAGATTATGCGAGATGGTAGATGGTTGCCGGCCAATTCCAAGTGTCTGCAGAAATTTCCAGATCTTAGAAGGTTTACTGTTTTCAATTGAAGAGTGTATATACTGTCGCTGGGCATCTCTACATACTTTATTGCAGCGATTCCGGAGATGTTTATATTTAGTAAGATTAATGTCATTGGGGTTTAATTTGTACTTACATTTGGCTCGGTTTCGTTTCGACATAAGGGCTCTTATTTCATGGGTTAGCCAAGGGGCGGGAAGGTGTTTTAGCTTAATAGGACGGAAAGGGGGCGTATTTATCAAAAAGTATAAAATACTAAAATTCTAAAATTCCAAAAATACTAAAATTCCAATACTTCCAGCTCTCAAAATACTATGCGCGTGTTTCACAAGCGAACTGTGCAGCGAGTGGGGCCGCATAGCGCGCGCTATGAGGGAACTGGGGCGCCGTAATGAGGCAGCGCACCACTTGTGGGACTTCCTCGAACACGTCGTTACCTACAGAACACCCTTGTATGTGCTATTACAGCCTTTTATAGTGCATAAGGTAATTTGTTTTTGTTTGATTTTACTTATATAAAACATGACAACGCACAACCGAAATTTAATACTGAAGTAATTTAACTAAAACATTTTCAATTTGTGTATTAATAAAATCAATATATGTGTACAGTTATCACAACCACCCATCGGTGACCACGAGCGCCACATGCAGTTTGTGGTGCGTGAAAGAGTACGGGGTCTAAGATTGCCCGCGGCTAGAGCACGCGGGGCACTACTTGCCGAACTAGCCCGTGAATTACGTACTTTGAGGGATTCGAGAGATAACTTTAAAGCGGGTTGGTTACGTAATAACTATTTTCATTGTTGTATGATTTCCTTTTTGTGATCATAAAGAAGATATACAGCTTGTAGTGCGTGAATTTATACGCGGGTTAAGACTACTCGCGACTAATTGCTTGCTAAACTGGCACGAGAAATTCGAGGGATAACTTTAAGGCTAACCAGGCTGATATAGATATTTTTTCACACTTAACTTTTGGAATAATTACTATTTTATGGACACGTGGCATGCAAGTTACGCACATTCTCTTAAACTGCGTTAGATAGTTGTTGTAAATGTTTAAACTAGTAAGTATTTAAAAAGTATATTAAGAGGCCAGCTTCACGCTGTATCCCGCACACAGCAGAGTAGGCAGAGGGAACCTAGTGTTAAGACATTCCGTTCCCCATTTTCTGCCGAATTCTGGAGGCACTGCGTGTTGAGTGGCAGAACTCAACGCCGCGCTTTACCTCGACACCGGAGTGAAGAAACGGAAATATAAATTTAAATAAATATTTCGTTTCTTCGAGTGGGGATCAAATCCACAACCAGTCGGTTTTTCAGTCACACTTAGTGCCCCTGCGCCACGATTGACCTCAATACTACAACTCAATATCAAGAGGTTTAGATCATTATTACAATTGTATTCAATACTATTTTGATTTTTATTTATCATCAATTTTAGTTTTATTCTATAAGACATTTTATATAATCTAATTATACAAAAATAACAATTTATTATTCTTTACGGAGCAAACTACAACGTAATCAATTAGAATATATAGTTGCACATTTCATGTTAACATTATCTTTTGGTACCCTAACATTACTAGTCGTATGGTTGGACATTACAAGAATATAAAATGTCTTATTTGATAAATAAAGCTAATAACCCCTAAAACTCCCAACAGAACTAAGCGCAGGCGGCCCTGGCCCCGGGGCGGGGGGCAAACGGGCATCTGAAGCCCTACCGCGAGATAAACAACAACATCGACCTTCCCTCATATCCATGTTAGTGGGACGTGCGCCGAGGACACCTGACCATCCAGCTCCATTATCCGCACCGAGGGGTAAGATTGTATAATTGTAAAAAAGCGCCTTCACGATTTTTCCCGTATAGTAGAATAGGAAGAGAGAATCTAGACAATTCATTCCTTGATATACCCACTTGGTGCCTGATCTGATATTTTCAAGAAATAACATATTGAGTGGTAGAGTTCCTAAAGTACAATGCCTAGATTTGTCTACCAGAGCGAGAATGAAAATAAATATTATTATTATATTATTATTATTAATTTGTAATATCGTCCCCCCCGTGGGGTTTAAGCCCACAAAGAATGTATTTACAGTCAAACATTGTGCTGCTTGTACTGAGAAAATTTACTTAGATTTGATGGTGCATTTCAATAGTGCATCCAGTCCAAGATATATATATGGCAAATATATAAGATAAGAAAATCCTTATTTGTTATGAGATCTAGCGCCGTTTTTTTTTTAATTAAATAATTTAGTTAAAAGTTTATAGTTGGAGTTGGAGTTTATAGTTTAAAGTGGAACGAAAACTGAGGTATATTTATTTAGGAACGGAGTTTCATAACACTTACCCTATTATGTGTGGGAAATAGCGTCAAACTAAAAAAAAAACCTTAAATAAAAGTAAACTTAAAAGAGTTTACTTTTATTTAAGAATATAAATGGAAATCACATATATTTTTACAGAATCACTGTCAAGCAGTTCTACCACAAGCCAAGCAGTATATGATCTCGCTTCCAATAACAATGGAAATATCAATACTAATATTAATGCTAATATAGGTACAGTAAGGTTTTATTAATATTCTAATTTCAATATCTTTACATATATACATATAATGAGATATATGTAAAGAGATTTTACGCAACTCATCGCCGCACTTTGTCTTCTTACCAGGGAATTCAACGAAGATATGAAAATAATACGTACCTCCGAGTGAAAATTGAAACCACAACTGCGCTACGACAGCTCCATCTGTCTTTTTTTCTTAAATGCCACAATTTAATAATAATTGACTTGTTAGATGCCACAATATTTTTTTATATCTTTAATGTACAGAAATGACTTTTCCATCCTTTTATATAATATAGAGAAGAGATAATAATATATGATGTGATTTTCTATTACAACAGGTACAGTAAACAACAACTATAGCGGTGATCAAAAATGTTCAACGAGCACTCCGCCGTATGGAAATATTCAAACTAAACTACGGTTCATGTCATCTGTGGAGTTTAAGTTGACTTCGGGTAATATAGTTCATATTATTGTTGCTAAAATTAACTACAATGTTATTCTCATATTAAATAGCCTGTTCTGAGTTCGATTCCATAGAGGGGAATTCAGTGATTATTAATTATTTCCATTTCCCCGCTCCGGTAAGACAAACATAGCGTTAAGTTTACTTATTTAACACACAATGTCTTTATGATTAAGCGATGCGTAAGAAACGGAGTGTTAGTACACTCCGGCAGACAGGGCGAACTAGTGGTCCCCCTGTCTGCCTTGCTGTATATGGTGTAGTATAATATGTGGATATACCGGTGAGTGATGGGGGTAGATAGGGGGAAGAGGTAGAACTGTCAGAGAGACACTTGACACTGGATCTGCGTCTGCGCCGGACGTGTTTCGTATCACACCAGGTTACCGCTATACCCAGCACAGGGCCTTATTGTAAATGCAGGGTATAACGTTAAGCTAAAAAAATATATCTACTTAATTATTTTAAGGTTATTATTAATGATGAATGAAAAGCCTATTCAGAAATCTTTTAAAATAAATTTTCTATTAAATGTAACAAGTGAAACACAAAATGTTTTTTGTTAAAAACAAAGTAAATTTTATACATTGTTTTAATACATACGTATATTCCAGGTGAAACATCTCAAACACCACTATCCCCAGTGTCAGCAGTCTCCCCGTTATCCGTTGGCGAATGGGAGGAAGCGGAAATAGAAGAACGACCTCGGTTACAGCGCGCACACGGACCTTCCAAGAAGACGTTCAAGTTTAGACGCAGTCGGAATGCTAAGATTGAGGTGGGGTGGTTAGACTTGTTTGATTATCAATATTTTTTAGGAAGGTTTTTAAGTGAATAATAAGTTACAGTTATAAAATTAATTAACAGAAGTAACGCGAATATCTTATTAAAATCGCCTATATTAGTAGGCGATTATAATTTAGTTGTATACTACGATGTGACATGGAATATACGGGAACTAGCGTGAAGGACACGGGGTGTAGAGGAGCATGGGGTATATCAATACAGTACATACATATTAATAGTGCGGGATTACCGTCAGAAAGAAGGGGAAGCCAATAATGAGTAGGAGAAAAAACAATCCTCTGCACCCGTCAGATTCTTTTTTACTTGACTGTCCGCGCCTATTAGACCGATTTGTTAAAATAATAATAATAAACCGCTTCCACCGCTGAAACCTCGCGCTATATTGACTAGCAGGCCACGCACGCCCGCCTGGAGTCGGACGAGTGCTCGTCGCCGTGTGGGGAGGGCGCGGAGTTGCAGGGAGAGGGCACGCCGCGGCGTGCGCGCTGGCCCACGCTATTGGCCGCGCCCCTCTCTGTCCCCCTGCCCCTCACCGACACCTCCTACGACAGCGAGATATCGCAGACCTCGTCCACTTCGGGGTACAGGTTAGTTGTGCTAGATTTTAATTTATAAGACTTCTTTTTTGGTAACATTGCGTTATATTCTATATTTATTTTAGCTTCAGCTGTCCACTCCCGCGTCTAGCAGGATAGTCAAAGAGAATCTATTAAAAATATAGAGTCCAACCCCTACCTGAGATTTTGCATATTGATTGGTAATATCAAACACAATGATATCCTGAATTCGGAAAGCAGAGGACGGAGTACATTGACACTAGGGTTTCTAAGCTTAACCCTGGTGCATACATGATAAAGCATCAAGTTAAAAAAATGTACAATCACCTAAAGGACCGTTCTATATTATACATAATTTATTGTTTTACATTTAATTGTGCGTATTTTCTATCCAAGCTTTGCAAACAGTTGTTTGAATTTCCTATTGTAAATCGACTTAAACTTAAATTTATTCATAGAAATATATATATTTAATTTTACAAAACTAACTCCACAGAGAAAGCTACAGCCTCCAAGCGTCCATGTCGGAATCACCGGGCGGGTCGGTGCGTGCGCGCAGCGACTCCGCCACTCCCCACGTCTCCCCCGACGGTAACCCCCCCGCACCACTAGTATGTATGCGCTGTGCTGATACTCCCCTCACGCCCCCTATGTCCCTTATACCCCCATACCCAGCGCCCCTCACACTAGTGCTCGACCCTTGACAATGGAGCCAAGTAGCATCCTAGTATGTGGCCGCTGTTCTGATACTCCCCATCACGTTCTATGTACTCCCACACCCCCTTACGCTAGTGCTCGAGGACCCGATGTCACCATTGACAATGGGGACAAATAGCATCCAAGTATGTATGCGCCATGCAGATACTCCCCATCACGCCCTCTACACACCCCGCGCCCCTTACGCTAGTGCCTGACTACCCGATGTCACCCTTGACAGTGGGGAAAAGTAGTATCCAAGTTAGTTATAATCGTTTAGATTAGAGATTGCGATGCTATTTCTATTACTTGATTTTAACTATAACTTTTATTTAACAAAAAATTAAATAATGTGAGCATCGAAATAAATCCTCAATCTCTCCAAACAAATCGGCAAGTCCGCTTCATTACATTAACATTGTTGTAACATTTTCGACCCCAGCTTATTTTTGCACTGTTTCTAATGACAATAATAAGGGCGATGTGTTATGATGCTTGAGTTTCACTATGAGTGCGTTTTAGGTGGTATAGGGATACCACTACGGTACGGGCTACAAGTTGTGGCCGCCATAAAGTTATCTGCAGATGGCTGCACAGATTTGATTTTAGGATTTATTCTTAATTTTCATCATTTTCTTCTCAAGTGAACACTCGCGAGTGCTATGATTTTAGAAAGATTTCCATTTGTTGATGATTTTAAGATATCAAGTATTATTTGCTATTAATATTATTATTTATTCCTTATATTATTGTTACCGATATAAAAAAATATTCAAAATGTGTTTAACTTTAAGTGAGTTCATAACTTGATTTTGTTTGTTATTTAAAACTAACACCTAAAAATATTCTAACTTTAGTAGAAAAAATAAAGATTATTTACTACACCAGTTTATATCATAACGCTTTGCCCTTATTATATTTTGTTCATATTTCTTTAGGTTTCTTTGAATATTTATTTCGAGCATCTTCCTATATGTATGGGTACACACTTCCATATTTCTGCATGCCATTTTTCTTTTACTTATACCTAAATGTCTGCATGTCTTGTGTCCTATTTATTTCATGTATGATTTGTGAAAAATAAATATGAAAATACATTAAAATAATTAAAAAAAAAATTAAAATGATGGGTATGAAGTAAAAATTAGGCTTAAAAATATTTATGTACAAATTCAATATATGGATTTAGAACATTATAGACTATATTTAAACCCACATCTTTTCGTTGACATATTAAAGTGATATGCGGGGTTGAGGTCCGCCACTTACACACAATGCCTCCAAAATTAGGTGGAAAGTGGGGAAATCAAATGTCTTAAAGGGAACGCCTAGTGTTTTAATACTAAGTTCCCAGGTTCGTATAGTAAAATAAATATATAAAAAGAATACTGCCACAGCAATAAATATTCTAATAATTCGTCAATCAAAAATAATAATTCGACATCCTCTTATCTTTAACAATGCTCGATTAATCTGTATTTACAAATAGGTATGTTTACAATATTAAAAATCATATTTATAATAAACTCAATATAGGTACGCGAATAACGCGGTTTGAGAGTTTGACCAGCTTCACGCTGTATGTATATTCTGCAGCAGGGTAGGCAAAGAGAGCTTAGGTGTTAAGAACACTCCGTTACATGTTGAGTGGCGGAACCCAACACCGGGCTTTTGTCTTGGTGCCAGAGCGAAATGAAAATATTACGAAATAATAATTCATTCCGTTGAGTGGAGATCGAACTCACACCCATTACGTTATATTCACATCCTTGTGCCCGCTACGACGACCTCCATGCCCCACGACGGTTTGAGAGCTTCATTTAAACATATCGATGTTTATTATAAATATCTCACTATGATATATGGATGTTTCAGCTTCCCTAAGCTGTGAGTCAGCAACGTCGTCAGCGGAGCGCACTGCCCTACTGGGCGCCGCCAGCCAGCGCTCCCTACTGTTAAGCGGTGAACTGCGAGATGAAGATACTCTACTATAACGTACTATATCATTCGTTTCGTTGTAGTTATGAAGAACTTAAAATTGTTAGTATTATTTTAAGAAAGGCATTTAAATCGTTTTTCTTTTCTGCATTTCATTACTAAACATCTGAATACGGATTACTTTATTATTTATTGTATCTTTTCGTAAATTAATAATTAAACAAATATATATCTATTCGTAAATTTAAAATTCTAAAGAATTACAATTAACTTTGATTTCTCCGGTTTTTTTGGTTTCGATATTTTTCCCGTATGATACAATAAGTACTATTGACTATTTTTATTAATAAATGTTAATTATCATTGGAACTGAATTATCCTTTGGCAAGAGAGAATACTATTTATTAAATATTTACACCTACAGAGATCATCAAAATTAAAATATTCGAGGCATTGTGCGTTGAGTGGCGTAACTCAACACTGCGCTTTTGTATTGGTACCACAGCGAAAAAGTGAAAATATAATTAATAAATAATCATTCCCTAAGTGGAAATCGAACCCACAACCTTCGCATTACAGTGTGTGCACCTACGAAACGATGTCCCAAAATGGTAGTTGCCTTCTGGTTTTTAATTTTAGAAGCAAATGTTTGGTTAATCATAAATAGACAGTTTATATTATAGTTAAAAATGTTAGAAGTCAATTAAATAATTATAGTTTTCTATGTTTTGTTATGATTTATAAAAGATTTTAAATAAAGTATATTTATGTTGTTACTTTCTTAATATTAAACAAAACTCTTAATACAATGTGTGTTTCTACTGAAATTAAAATAAGTAATTCTTTATATTACACTATTTCTAGGGAATTGTATGCCTAGTCAATGTGCCTAGTATAAATCTTAATTTTAGTAATTGCTTAAAAATTTTACATATTAAAATAAAATTATTTATTTTATAGATTTTTTTTACAAAATGCAATGTTAATTACTGATATTTTTTAGATATAAAGACACTTGTTATTTTAAAATTAACCTTATCCATCAATGTTTTATTATAAATAGTTGTATTATTTTTATTTAAACTATATGAGTATAATATGATATACAATTTAATATTATTTGTTAAAGAAGACAGTATTCACATTATGTTAAATGTTGTGTGAGAATAGATAACTCTATGAAGTTTATTAAAAAGTTTTTATTTGATATTGTCTTTATTTTTTTACAAATCATTCTTCAAAACCATTAATTATATCATTGCCTAAATGCAATCATGATGGTTGTGTTTAATGTCATTTAAGGGAAGAACTTATTTTTATTTTCTGAAAAGATGGTGCGGCACTGACAAACTGCCTCTCAATTGTGTCTTGACTCTATGTGGAAAGAGAATGGAGTGTTGTCTTAAGGCGGTGCTCCCTCTCTATCCTGCTGTATGTGAATTATAAATTTTGCCAAAAACAAGATCACAATGCAATACAATTACAATTGCAAACACTGCTAGAAAATGCTTATTAAGTTAAAGTGATATAAAATTAAAAACAAGTTACAAAAATATAATTTTATTAACCTAACACAAGATTCATGCTTCTTTACAAAGTAGAAATGGTTGTATAGCTATTTGAACATCAGGGTCCAATGGGATTTCATGAATAAATTTTGAAAATGTAAGAACAATTTTGTACAAACTACGCTTTACTGACGACAAGAGGGAATTTCTTATTTTTATAGCAAGTGCGTCATGTAAAATATGTTTTCTTGGTACTAAGCCTGGCTTGGCCAATTTATCTAAATTCTGCTTTAAATTAACCAATGCAGTTATAACTATAGGTAAATCATTCTGTACAACTCCATATTTGTCTTCCTTTAATGAAGCTGACACTATGTAAGCCAAACCTTCACATATCCATGTCACTGGTTGAGCTTGAATCAAAATGAACTTCAGCTTAGTATCAACTAATTCACCAAAAAAATAATTAATTCCAGGTTTTTGGCATAGCTTATGCAGAAAATTGTTGCATTCCTCTTTAATAGCACTGGCAAAGGTATCATCAATTTTAGTCTTATTTTGATCATTTTTCAGTTCAAGCAAATAGGGTGATTGAGCCATATTTCTTAAAGTTCCTGAATATAATGGTGGAGTTACAGGGCTTATGGGTTGAAATGTTTTCCTGTGATGTGAGATATCATTTTCAACAACAGAATTATCACCATTCACTTGTTCCAATTCCTTATTAAATTCTTTCATAACAAATAGACATGTCTCTAATAAATTATTCCAGTTCCTTGGATGACCACCGGGTTGAGAAAGTGTGAAAATCTTTGATCTTCTTATTTGGTCAGTGAGTGCCATGTTTTTTAAATCTTGAGCACCTAAATATCCAATAAATTGCAATCTCTGAGACAAAGCTTTGTTTAGTGTCAACTTATTATCACCTTCAACAGGAAATTTAACTGGTTCAGTGAGTACTATATTAAAAACAGTTTTCATTGTGTAAATTGAAATGAAATATAAACTGGTATAGAACCAAAGTCCGATCCAAATACCAGAAGTGATCAAATTAAAAATGTTATCTAAAGCAGGATCTTCTAAATATAAACTGTATACATCAGACACAACATTCCTAGGTTTGTTACCCCATAAACAATAAAATATGCAATAATATGCAACAGGTGTAACAGAATGCTGGAATCCCATTGAAATTATATTGGTAATTACTAATTTCATTTGTTGAAATTTTTCTTGATAAATGTGAGGAAATGTAAGCACAGCAGTTCCATATAAATGAGCACTTGTAAAGTAATATAAACCTATCCACATCCCACCAAATTGCAAAAACAAACTTTGTTCAATCAGGCACTGCCCATCATATTTTTCGCAATTTTTCTTTAAGACATTAAAATTACTCTTAGCTAATGATGAATATAAGCTCATAGTAAAATATCCATTTAAAGAATATAGAATACTCAATATAATATTCTGAATAGTAAAAATATTTAAAAACATTGAGAATCTAGTAAAGTATTTAGGCACTGGGATTGAGTAACAGCTTCCATACATCCATGCTTGAAAAAACGAGACTAATCCAAGAAGAATAATATTCAAGCTCATTTTCCAGCTAAAAATATCATTGAATGTATAAGTTACCCATGTTACAGGGTGGATAACATCGACTTGAATAATAAATACTAATACTATGGCCAGAAACGTCTGCAAGGAAATATTCCATACTATTGCTTTTATTAAACGTTGAGAAAAGATTTCATTTTTGGTTTCCATACCGGCTACTAGGTTAGTTTTACTTATAAAACTGTTTAACACGTCTTTGTTCCAGTCAATTCACCAAGAAAGTATCACTGAACACTACTATTCTTCTAATTCAGTTTACGTTCATATTTATAACGTTAAACCTTTAAATAATCACAGTAAGATTAAAGTAACAACGGTTCTAGACATTTTTAAATTTGTGATTTAAGGCTCATTGTCATTTGTAGTTTTGACTTTTGTTGGGTTTTGACAACAGATTAGCGATAATGTATTGACAGTGTTCTTACTCACAATTCTGAAAACAAACATGAAAGTGAAACACTATTACGGTACGGTATGGTACCGTACGCCCTTTTCTGATTTTTAACCCATACATCTATCATAATATTACCGAAAGTAAAAATAGTAAATACTTTGGTTTATGTTAATTCAAATACATAAGTCAAATCAATCAATATGCATAATATCAGTGATCTATTTGTATCAAAATTATTATTAATTATTATTACTCTCTAATTTTAAGTTGGATCGAAGATTTTAATATCTTACCTTATGCATCTGTTTTGACTGTAGATATTACCCTGCCGTACGTACGGTAATAAAATTAAAAATACTCAACCTAGGCTGTATAGCACAATTCTCTTGTCTCATCTCCTGAATCCGAAGAAAAGAAAAAGAAGTATCTGTCATATATATATATGTCACTACTCACTATTATATTATTTATTTAGAAGTACCTATTTGACTTTTTAAAATAAGTGTTATGCATGAAAAGGTGTTTTTACTTTACAGTGAAGTTGTAAATTTATTTAAAACATAAATAAAACTACATTAATTACTTAGAAATATAAGGTGTTCGTAGCAATACGTGTATAGACATATTAGAATTTTGGTTACACCTGTAGTCGTCGCGTAAACAAGTGCCCTACATTTCATACTTATTCTCAAATGGAAGAAAGTTGTAAACTTATTCTTCTTTTTAAAGAAATAACGTAAAGTAATCTCCGTAATGGCTGATTTTCACAGTTGTAACTACAAGAGAATCGATTGAAAATCTATTGTTATGTATACTTTAATAGAGATAGCTTTGAGCATTGGAGTGCTAGGCACTCTGATAACTGCCCTTTCGGCATGTGTTTGTGGCTGTAAGAACTCTAATCAAAAGTAAGTCTGCTTAAGTTATTAGTTGATAATTAGTAACTCTATATTCAAACAAGGTACTGAAAATCATATTGGCTTTCAATAAGTATACGAAATACTAAAATCAAGTCTAAATACTATTTTAAAATTATATTAGTTGTCAATAAGCATATGAAATACTGAAATGAAGTTGGAGTAGTATTTTGGCTATACCTAATATAGTACCACTAAGAGTGAAATTGAAACTTACTAAATTAATTATAGACACTTAAGAAGTTGAAACAGCAATATAAGTTAAATTGAATATTTTAAAAAGTCTTATATTTAACAGAAGTGAGTTGGTTGGAACGGCCGGTGTGGTGAAAATCCGTTTGGATGAGGAAGTTCCTTCTCCAACACCTACCACTCCGGCCTCCATAAAGCGGTTTGTTTTTAGCATGCCCTATGAAATTTAAATTAACTGGGCTAACATAGTTTAAAGCTAATTACCACTAATACTATTATTATTTTATATTATTTTCTCAGATTAATTTGCTATTGTAACATGTATTTCTTTAGTCTCTTCTTATTTCTTCTGTGTATAAGTTTTAAGCTGTATTATATTAATAAAATATATAGTATCAGCTTAACAGTACTTCATCTGATAATTTACTAACAATTATTTGTGAGAAAAATGTTTTGCATGATTTTGTTATTTTAATGTAGGTATTTCTATATAATGCTATAAATATATTTAATCCATTATTAGTTGTATAATATTCCATCATTATAACATTTATACTCTGTTACATTTCTCATAAATATTTTTAGTTGGAGTGGTAAAACCTCTTTTCTTTAGCTTTATGCTACTACGAAAATAAATCATTCAGAAATTGAATGTATGTGGAATATAATAATGAAAATGAAACTTACAACCATTGTATTTATAGTGAAACACTGTAGTGCGCTACACTATGATGACATTAAATAAATTTTAATGTTATCATTAATTTTTGTGTCAATAATTTTTATAATACACCTCTTATAACTTCATAATGTTTTCATCAGAGCATCAACACAAAATAGTCAACGTAGTCTGCCTGAAATTCCACATCCTGTTGGAAGACATGACAGTGGTGATACTGCTTCGGAAATCTATGCTACTGTCAATCTTGATGAAGGTTAGTAAAATGTAAACTGTATGAAAGATAAAGCGTGACAACTTAAACCAATATTATTTTATATTAACCATTCGAGAAATCTTATTCTCAAGCAAATTATTTTTCATACTAGTATAAGATTTTTTATAATTTTATTTAAGTTAATTTTATTTAAGTTTTTGTAGCTTATGGTTACTAATGAATAGTGGATAGTTCGATATGGACTGATGTCTAAGGTGGAGTGTATCAACCAAATGATGTAAATTTAAAAATAACAATAATAGAAGCAATTACTTATGTTTTATTTTATTTGTCAAAACAAATATACCGTGTGAGATGAATTGAGAAAAGAAGTGTATTATTTCAAAAATATAAAATATAATATTTTAAATATAATATTTTTAAATATAATATTTTATTTTAAAAATAATTTTGTTTAACCTTAATTTATATATTAAGAAGTTTAACATAGAGTGTAGTCTATTATTATAACAATTATAAGTGTACCTTGGTGCTGTAAGATACCTATTACATTCAATTACTTAGTCTTTAAATGTACACTAATCTCATTAGTATGAATGTTTCAATGTATTAATTACAACAAGAACATAGTTACCTAGAATAATAAAATGAACATTTCTTAGTAACAATGCAAGCATGAATCATCTTTTGTTTAATGTTAGTAATGGATGTAACTTATAGATACAATGTATGTATATGAAACTCGTAATACATTCATACAGGCATATGAAAAAAAACAATTATTCTGATGTAAATTCAGTTGTGGCATACTTTTTTATTTATATTATAGTATGCACATATATATTAACATTACGCGATTGATTATATTAATCGCAACCCATTTTATTCTTCCATTGATAAATATATTTTTAGAAAAACATTGCTTCTGTTTTCGTTACACTAATATAAACATAATAGCATAGCATAGCATTCTTTTAAAGAAATCTAATCGACAATCGCGATGTTATCTTCGTCAGCATACATTAAAGGATGGGGACCGCTGGAGTAATTGGGACATCCTCGTCGATTAAATAAATCAATATATTTCATATATTCATATGCATATAATTGAATATGTACATGTATGACATAGGGCACGTGTTCACAGGAAATAAGGCCCCCGCAGTGGCGTCTACGAGCAGGGATCACCCATATGAACACGCCTATGCCAAATTGCAGAACGAGAGTCATGATATGTAAGTTAAAAAAACATTTTTATAGCTTTAAGCTGCTCAAGGCATTTTGCCTCGACATCCAAGCGAAAAAATGTAAATATTTAAGATTTCCTCGAGTGGTAATTGAACCCACACCAACCACTATCACATTTACAGTCACACACTTGTGCCATATTTTTTTACGAACATAAGGCATCTTAATTTAACATATAGCATCTTCTAGGAATAATAGAATAAAAAAATCGACAAGGGCAATATTGATGTCAGAAATAAGATAGTGTATACTACCCTACGATTGCTAGAGCTCTTCCACGACATTTTCCTTTACTTTTATTGTTAACATACAATATAAATAAAATTTAAAAGTTATTTGTAACACATTAAAATATTTAAATAATTTACTACCACGAAATTATTATAGGGAAGAACATAGTAATCGAACATTGCATTTTCATTGAATTCTTCTTATAAAAGATACGCAAAAAAGTATTCTTTATTTAAATAAGTAATTGGATTATTTCACTAAAATTAGATATTAAAATCTTATCTAGATTATCTTTAGATTATTTTTAATTAACAAGATTCACGTATATATTATAAAAAAAAATTACTCAAGGACAATTAAGTTACAATGCAAATATTAATCTCATAATAATTATTTGGTTTTTTCAGAATTGTGGAAATTACACCCGATGAAAGATCTGATGGGGAAATCCAAATCGATGAGAGAGAAGCATCATCTTCGGCTGCAGGTATCTATATTAATAATTTATAATATTAATCTACTAAGAAAATGAATATGAAGCTAGTTTGTTGAACGGACCGTAGTACTAGTTCGGATTGAAAAAAGACGCAATGTGACCGGACAAGTGCTATAAAATCTCATTGTAAAGATCACTCAGCTCGCCTGCAAACAGAAGTTGGCACATTCTCTTGAAGGTATATATAATTGGGTGATAAACAAGCCTATGCCATGACATTTTGGCGGTTCAATTAAAATTTTGATAGCTGTCACCAAATATCACACGCTGTCCATAGATGATCCAGTTTTCATTATATAGTAATTTTTATTCCAGAAGCCGTATTAATATCAGCCTCGGTGGCTATCAGCGGACAGCTGCCGTCCAGTCAAGAGTTGCCGTACATAACGCCGCCCTCTCCTCGCCCCCCCGACCCTGTTCACTTTAGTGGCGATTCTACTGATTCTGCTAGTATGTTTATGATTGTAATTTTTATAACTTAAATGTTAAATGTGTATTTTAGTGGCATAGAATTGGTTTTTTATGAGTGTAAATTGATATCGAAAAAAAATATAGAAAAAATATCATTGAAGCATATCTTATAATATAAAAAATGGTAATGGTAAAGTAAGACGCTACCAAGTTCGTTAAGTCAGAAAATACTAGACAACTCATCTTTACATATAATGTGTAGAAATCAAATAAGGCAAATTATGAAAAATTGAAATGAGAGCGAAGTTCAGTATTGAATGATGCGTCGTTATCGAAAGTCCCGACAATAATCGGAGATCTATATGGATATCAAATTCTGTATTCACTCACAATGCAGCAAAGCATGAATTACATGCTACCATATAACAGCAAAAATAAATGTATATGAAATTTATAATTATGAATATTTTTGTCTTACCAGAGGGCTACACGAGTATATCAGTGCGAGAGCCGCTAAGTAACATTCGAGCGCAGGTCACAAAGCCCATGCAGCACTACGCCACTGTTTCTGATGATTCGGGTATAGTATTTATTTATATTTAATAAATTTAAAAGAAATTTAATTTAAAGAAAATTATTTTTGATTAATATTTTTATTCATTCAATTTTATATTTTAGCATGTTTTTTCTGTTGCTAATTGGTAATTCTAATAAAATAGTAAAAATCCCCTACAGAGATTTATTTCTCCAGTGGTGCTTACAATTTTATTAATTAACTAGCTAATCGCTCACGGTTTCGCCTGCTTGAACTTGAAATGTTAATTTACTAATCTGCATAATTTTTGTTTTTAATAACAATATAATTTAAAAAATAATAACCATACCTACATAATTTTGAATTTCAAGCGATTCAATAAAACAATAATTTATAGCAAATTTGTCAAACAACACTCTTTAGTATTCTAAAAAGAGAATGTATACTATTGTATACTTTTTTTTTATCAACCAATTGAAATAAAACAAACATGAAATGTCAAAGGAAGCTTGCTAGAATATAATAGTGAAATCTACAACAACAATAGTGAAATCTACAAATTTAAATACGTTAAACAGTTTCTGAGATTAGCATGAACAAACGCACAAAGAAACAGACAAAAAAGTGGTTGTTTTTGGTTCTGGTTCTATAATGTTATTAAATGCCATTAGTAACAATTTTATTCTTATATCTTCCATATACAGACACCTATCTTTTACGATTTTATTACAATTGAGCAAAGCGAGTGGAGCGCTCTACTGGAGACTTTTTACACTCTTTGTCACCAACAGGCTCTCAAACCGTTTGACCGATTGAGATGAAAATTTGCAAACATATAGATATGATCACGTAGATGGTTTTAGGCGAAACGAAAAAAAAAATTCTAAAAATTCAAAAATTCATTTCTTGCTTCGCTTAACATGTGAACTCTACCGAGATTTTGCGAGCGCAGCGAGTCAAAATTGAGGTCCGGTTCGCGTTTTGTACCGTTTATTAAAAAAAAATTCTTTTACTCAGATGAAATGTATGCGGCAATAGAGGAAGCAAGTGTCGGCGAGGGTTCAGACACGTATGCCCAGATAGCGCCCGAGCCGCGACGACGCACGCCCCCCGCTCCCGCACCCGTTGCCCCTACTGCCCCCGCGCCTGCGCCCGCGCCACCGCCCGCCCCCTCCGATCCTCATGCTAGGTAAGTGTGCTGCGACTGACAATAAAGGAGAGCTCAGACACGAACTGCCCCACATACCCCACTGCCTCTGCGCCCCCGCCCTCCACCTGCAACCCTTATGCTAGATTAGTAAACTGTGACTGACAATAGTGGAAAACTCGGACAACACACAACTGAGAGTTCCTGTTATTCCTCTTGTTGTTTCTTATGTACATTGAAAGAATCATACCTGGCCTCAAACGCCACTCTCTATAGCAACACTCAGACACGTGTGCGCAGATACCGACCGAGCCGCGAGGACACACGCCATGCATAACACATTAAATCTCGCTGACGGAATACAATATTTTTTTTGTAATTGATACAATGTCTGAGTTTCTGAATAAACATAAATATTGTTATCTGTTTGGGATTATACTGAAATGAATCATTGTCATTTTTTATAGGAGGAGTGCCCCTCCGGAGATAGGGGCGGCTACTAACAATTCATCGCATTCTAGGCAAGGTAACTATGCTTTTTAGAAATAATTCTATCGAATATTACAACTTTAAACTCTTTGTATGTCGACGCACACATTTATTTATATATGTAAATCTGAGGCTACCATCATATTACGTAAATATTCTTGCTTATTATATACACGTAAATTCTATTCGCAATAAAGTAAATTCTATCCTAATCTAATATTTCCAGCATCAATGTCATCGTGCTCCAACTCGACGGGCGCGCTCGGTTCCCCTAAACCAGAGAAGCGCCAAGCCAATTCCCCCCTACCCCCACCCCCGCATCCGTCACACGCGCCGCACCCGCACCCCGCACACCCATCGCACCCTTCCCACTCGTACGGATCGCATCCCCCCAGAACTGCTGATACAGTGGCGCAGCGACATCAGAGGATTTCTAGTACTGGTGAGATTTTATTTTTCACTACATAATTCATGGCTATCTGTTTTTCAAATTGCGGAACTCAACGTCGCAGTTCGTCTGATGAGATATTTCATTTTAATATTAATTTCTGACATAAAAAGAAGTAGAACATAATAAAATAGTATATTAATAACTTATCTAAATTACATTTCATTTAACAGGTGATCTCCATTTCAATCACGACAAACTCCGACGCAGTCTTAACGAGAAACACCAACGGAACAATAGCTGTGTAAGCTCTTCGGACTTCTATGGCTGCAACTATCCCGTTGAGAAGCACCGATTTAGTTCCGGCGACCTCGTACGACCCCTTGTGGCTAGGGAACTAAACTTCGATATCGATCAAAAGGACAACACTAATGATAATTTCTATAATTCCATAGACGGCCCCGCTTACAGCGATTATTCCTCTGCCGATCCTAACACAAGCATTACATCTGAACGCATAACTGAAAGTCCATCTCGTAATGTAGAAGAAATGTACGCCAAAGTCATGAAGAAAGCGAAAACAAAAGATGAATTTAGAAAATCTAAAGATATGAGCGATGAAAAAACGCTAAAGTACAAAGCGGATGATCCCGGATATGAAACAATAGACCGCAAACAATCGATCAACCATGGATACGAAACTATCGCTAGGAAAGAACGTAAAAGCTCAAACCAAGACCCCGGATATGAAACAGTTAAAGATATTAATAAACCTCAGTTTACTAATAATGTTAAGTTAAACCACCTCTTGGTTGATAGCGGGCCTAACAGCATTATAAGCAGTGACCCTGGATACGAACATATTTCTAAGTCCGATGCAAACGCCTCAGATTCTGATCCCAATTACGAAGTGTTAAGGAATCAGCCCCCAACACCTCCATATGCGACGATCGCGCCCAATTATAAAGTTCAACCGACGTATTCTACAGTTAATAAAAGGGGTATCAAGTACAATAACTGGTCAGGGAACAATAATGATGAAGCTGCCATAGAGCCCAACTACGAATCAATGTCAAACGAACCTTTCTATAATACAACTGGAAGTGAATCCGACCCAAATTACGAATCAGTGCGGCCTAAAGACTCCAACTATGAGAGTGTCAACCAGGACCCAAACTACGAGTCCTTGAGATGCAAGGACCCTAAATACGAATCTGTACGATCGAAGGACTCAAAATATGACTCGGTGAGGTCGAAAAAGGACCCAAATTATGAAAGCGTCAAGTACTTTGATTTAGCCAAAAAAGATCCGCCTTACGAAAAAGTAAATAATATACCGGAAAACTCTGGAGTTGACAGATCAGACTCTTCAGCCGGATATGAAAAGATCAACGTACCACCGAAGGAAGCGAAAAACAGTATTACTGCCCCCGAATGCACTGTGAGTGATTACTTTCAAGTTTAACTTTTTTTTTAGCCTCACGCTGTATCCTGAATATATAAGGGTAGACAGGGGAACCTAGTGCTAAACCGCTACGTTCCCCACGCATCTCCCTATTTTCGAGATATTGCGTGCTCAATGGCGGAACTTAACTCCGCGAAATTAAACTTTTTATATGAATTTTTTGAACATTTGTTAGCTGACGTCATACCCGGTCAGCAACATTTAGATCACTTTGAGATTTTGTGCTTTTTTATTTATTTACATTTTTTACACATGTACCGTGTACTGTGTAGTACCTCAAACTTAGATGTAATCTAATATCTTCCTTAGGTGTCTGTGATATACATTATGAGTGTAAAAATTATTTTACTCGATTAAGTTTTTAATGTCCAATGGCGATGTTGTTCATTTTAAGGTACAGGCTTTTGAAATTTTGAAATATTTTTTTTTATAGAAAAGCTATAAAAAATGGAACGTGGCGGGGCTCGATTGAAGGACGATTTCTGAGAGGTTCCTGGTTCGAATGCCGCTACGTTCAAATTTTATGTTATCTAAAATATTTTTCTATCCCTAGTGTGGAATAACACTATAAAAATGTTAAAAATATTCGAAATCTCCCAATTACTTTAGTGTATTTATATTTTTTTATAAATTGGTATATTGCAAGTATTTTTATATACTGCATGTACAAATTGTACATACTTAGTAGATAAGTTGTATTTAATTGTAATAAGGTATGGTTATCATAATGAAGATGTTTTTTTTTATTTATAAATATTTACCCATTTTATATTAAATTGGGTAGTTGTGTTGAAACAAATATTATTTATATTTTATCATATCTAAATGCTGTATTTTATTGTTCAGAACTTCTATTAGCAAACAATATAAATATTTTTTCAGCGTCACATTTCATCCTCCATATAGCGGTAGGCAGAGGAAACCTAATGTTGAGACATTTACAGTACTCGACGCGCTGCTTTGTGTTCTTACCAGAGCGAGAAAATGGGAAGAATGTGTTCCCTAAACGGAAATCAAACTCACAGCTGTCGTGTGTACAGTCAAACGTTCTCTCACTGTCCACATGATATTAAAATTAGACTTATTATTATTACTTTAGAATCCGAGGACACAACTTTTTATGATAACCTCACTTTGTAAAATGAATAACACCACAAATAGCTTAGTAGTGCATTGTATTTAATCATTAATATTCATTTATAACATTATCATTCACCAAACTATGGCACACTAGACAGCCAAACTCCGCATTCCTTTCTAATCAATATTCTTTTTTACTTTTTTTTTTAATTAAATTAATTAAGTTATTTAAAATAATTTACTTGTTTCTCCATATAATCAGAATATTTGAAAGACAGACAGTCCTCAGTTTTACCTCACATTAGGTAAATCGAGACACATTTCTTCATCATTTGCAAGGTCGCAGTTAACTTTTGAAAAAAATACATTAAAAAAATACCAATCATTTTTATTTATGTATGAAGTAAATAGGGTTATTATAATAATACAAACACAGTGATAATAGGCATTTTTGCGTTCTTTATAAAAAAATTTGAAATGTGATGTTATGTTCAAGAAAAACGTTAAAAATAACAATAATCCCAATATTTAACGGAGGAATTGGAATGCGACTGGTTGTGGGTTCAATCCCCACTCGAGGACATGAAATATTTATTTAAATTTATATTTTCGGCTTTGAATTCCGCCATTAAGCATACAATGCCTACAGAATTCGGCGAAAAGTGGGAAATGGAGTGTCGTAATACTAGGTTCCCTCTGCCTACCCTGCTGTGTGCGGAATGCAGCGTGGAGCTGATTTTTTAAATATTTACTATATGCTATATGCTTTTTATTTACTATAGCCTGGATGTGATTAAAAGTTTGATTAATAATTTATTTATTTATTATACAGTACTACTTGTAAAAGGACTATTAAAAAAGTACGAATAGTGAAATTTTAAATGCCATAAAACGACTAAACACCGTAAAACAAGGATTGTCTGTATAAAAAACATTTCATTTCTTATAATTAAAACTTGAAATCATTAAATGTAATGTAACTTCTTTACTAGAAGGAATATTTTACTTTAATTTAAAGGCAATTTGACCATATTTAATTGCATTTAAAATTGTTGTTTTGGAAAGGCTGGTTATTTTATTATAGATTATTATTCAAGATGATGTTTTCTTGAAACTTTTTATCCAT
This sequence comes from Heliconius melpomene melpomene, assembly GCA_000313835.2. Taxonomy (NCBI): domain Eukaryota; kingdom Metazoa; phylum Arthropoda; class Insecta; order Lepidoptera; family Nymphalidae; genus Heliconius; species Heliconius melpomene. Next base: position 22,250 of record HE671708.1, read on the forward strand.
AGTTATGTTTTGTTATAAATGCGCAAAGCTAATATTAATATTTTCACATAATTTAAGATTAATATAATTTTTATTTAAAATATAATATGGTGACTTATAAAGTAGTACCTGAATTTTTGTTTTAAAGTGATTATTTATTTGAATATGTTTTAAAATTCAGTTGGAAATTATTTAGATTAATTATAAGTACTTATGGTAGAATTATTATTATATGTAGGTGTTATGTTAGCAATAAAATATTGTTTATCATAATGTATATTTAAAGCTTATGTGTTTCGTGATAATACTCTTGATTATACATGTATTAAACTATGGTGCTTCTGTCGGCATTTGTAACTAAATTATATAATCAATGATATAAAAACTAAAATAAATATGTATTGATACTCACTACTCATACTTGAGTCATATATAAAAAAAATGATGTAAATTTGGTTTTGGTTTACAGTTTGGTTTGTTTTTTTTCATTAAACAGGTATTGACGGTATATTTTAGAATAATGTTAATAACAGTACAGAGGAAACTCGATTATCCGAATTTCAATTATACTGTTTCGTGACTATCCGGATTAGCAATCCGGTATATTGAAATAAAGAGTTTAAAAAAGAATGATCCCTCCTTACCTCTTTTCACACAATGTCACTTTCTCAACACCTCCAAATTTTACCTGTGACGCAATTTATGAATGGTCCCGCGTACAAACACCAGGCCAAATATAAAGCTTAAAAGTATTTATTTTTTATGTAATTATATATTACTGATAAATAACCGTATTACGTTGTAGTGTAGTGGTCATTTATTCATAATATTATTGAATTATTCTACTATATTAATATAAATCGCATAATTGACACCATATAAAATGTTTTGTAAGAGAGTTCAAAAACGTATTAAAAATGCAATGACAATTGACAATATTTAACGAAAGACTGCCTTCTTCTGAGAAAATTGGTCGAACTCTCTTATAATTCCGCCTTAAATGTAAACCAACCATGTAAATAATATTTATGCTAACATTGCTAATTTTTCTATGTATGAAATTGAAGCTTGTATGTATACTTTTGTATTTGTACTCCAACCATTCTATTTAATGGCTAAATAATATTCAAGGAAATAAAGTATGCCATATAGTACAATGATTGATTATTATTGATGGTGTTTTATATCATTTTTTTTATTTATTTCACTTTAAAGTTTACCCTAAAGTTATAAATTTTCGACAAAACAAATTGAGTTTTGTAGGAGTTTTTTGTATAATAGATTTGTTGAGAAAACCTAGTTTTAAAACATTATTTTCATAATTATTTGAGACGTGTCACGGAAAGTGGAGAAAACTAAACCAAAATTTAAATAATTAATTGAATCGAATCCACAACTATCGCGTTTGTAGCACGTTGTCGTCCGCATAAAGTATTATTTTACAATTTTGAATTTGCAAACGGCATAGGTCATCTATTTATACTGTATTCATAAATGACTGCTCTGTATACTGAAAAGAAAATTTCTCACAGCTAAGTGCTCTCAAAATCTATTTTTACACATTGAGATCTAAGTATTTAACATTAAAAATAAAATTTACTTTGGAATGCACTTTACAAATATAAATTGAATATTAGAATTTATTTTAAAAAGACATGATAAATTATTATTAATGTGGTAAATTACTAGTAATTTTTAGAAATTAGCTAAGACACTGAGCGCGACTTCCTAACCACACTGGATTTCATTTAGGCATTTTTTTTGTAACAGAGTAACAAGTGAAATAATAACATTTAATTAGAATCGTGATAAAAACTGTGCTAAAAACCTCGAATCCAAATTGCTTGTGACGTTGAATCTAGAACGTAGCATTTTGACATTTTACAATTACAAATTGACAGTTCGACAGTGGAAATTACAAATATTTAGCAAAACATAGCGAAAGTGAATTTTACCTTTTAAATTGATATACAAGTACCAAACTTGTACACTGTCCTATAAAATTTAATATTCTTTCAGATTTAAATTCTAGAAGCTTCTAAATATGTCTTACGCTAATCCAAATGATTATTCTTGGCAACCTCAAACAAATAACCAAAACTATTCTTTTAACACTTCAAATACGTTCGGAGATTCACAAACGTTAGGTAAGTAAAAAATTAAACTCCAATTTACTGTTAATACAATTATTTGAGCGAAAAATTATAAAAATATTATTTTCCCTTCAGACTTTCAGAACTTCACTGCAGATCAGCAGAATTACTCTTTCGACCAAGCTCCAACACCGGCACCACCCAACAATAATCAATATTATAATCCAAATTTATTCACACCTGCCCCCATACCTGGGGAACCAGAATCTGGTGTAACATCAGAATTTGATGAACCACCACTGCTAGATGAACTAGAAATATATCCTGATAGAATATTAGAAAAAACACTAGCTGTACTTAATCCTTTTCATGGTCAATCGAAAGCAGATGATGCCAATTTTTTACTGAGAGATACAGACATTGCTGGCCCTATTGCATTTTGTTTAGCATTAGCTGTTTGTTTGTTTCTGTCAGGCAACAAAGCACATTTTGGCTATGTGTATGGTTTATCAGTAATGTCTGTTATTTTAATGTACTTTTTACTTTCACTCATGAGTCGAACAGAGGGTGTGTTCACTGTACTTAGTGTGGCCAGCATACTAGGTTACTGTATGTTACCTATGGTAGTTTTAGCAAGCTTAGGAATATTTATATCTCTGGAAGGAGCTATCGGACTTAGTCTGTCTGCCTTGGCAGTAATATGGTCAGCTTTGTCTGCAAGCCGACTATTTGTTACTATGTCCGGGGATTCTGAACAAAGACCACTGATAGCATATCCCTGTGCATTAGTCAATGGTGTATTTGCACTCCTTGTTTTATTTTAAATATAGTATGTAGCATAAGACCATAGTAATTTATAATCGGTTAAATATTTTGAATACAATATTAACAATGTTTATTTACTGTTTATTGTGTATCAACTATTTTTTACATATTATCTAAATTCTTAAAGAAACTTATATATAGAAAGTTTTTAACAAATAAATTATATTAAACATACATTCTTTTTCATTTTCAAATTTTGAAAAAATAAAAACAAAGGTAAATTCACCAAAGAAAAATATATTAATAAATACACTATTTAATTTGCTATTACATTTTATATAATGTAGGTCTATCACTAAAGAAATTCTTTAAAATCATAACTTGTGCGATTGCAACGCAAACAATGGCTAAGGTTTCACCAGTTGACCACCAGAATACTCTTTCATTCAGATCTTCTGCCCTTTTCCTACTTTGAGCCTCTCTCAGTCTGTGGTGAGTTTGATGGTCAATAATCTTATTAAGCGATGAATGGATCTCTTCTGCTGATGTCTCCAACTAAAAAAAAACAGATTAAAAAAAACTAAATAATATTACCCTCATATTTTAATTAGTTAATCAATTGTTTGTTAAGGATTTTATATTTTAGAACAAAAAAAATAGTGTAGAAAGATTCTCTTGAATGCTACCCAAGTCATAGAATCTTAGTTAGCTATGTTGAAATTCTTATTATTATGATCATAGAGAAAAATTATAATTTGGGAAATTAACATTTAGGGAAATTTTAACAAGATTCTAAGCAATATTTGAAAAATTTCAAGAAAGAATGCATCCATATAAATTTTTAGGTTAATTAGGTTCTACAAAATATATAACACTTAACCTTATATAACTTAAACACATTCAGTATTGAATAAATGGTATTCTCTCTTGTGAAATAATTCTTAGTATAAGTAACAAAAGTAACACATATCTGCTAACTAACATACATAAGTTGTAATAAGCATATAATATATTGATGTGTTTGAGTTGATTGACTTAGTGCCTAAAGAAATAGGACAGTCCAAATAAGTATTCAATAGATGACTAGGTCCTTGAGCCTGCTTGAGGTTCAAAACCATGTTAATTTTTTTAATGTTTTCTACAATATTTTTCCTTCTATTTGGAATGACTTTAAAAGATCTTAAAATATTAGGTTGAAAATACCTGAGTTAAAACTGTGGCATGTTCACCAATGCCAGGCAGAGGTTCTTCTGGACCAACATTTAATTCCATGTATACTAATTTATGAGTAAAAGTACTGAATTCATTACTGAAACATATTTTATACACTCCTGCAAAATTAAGCAAATTATTAAATACGTCTTAAGACATCACTAATTACATGTATCATTCAAATATTAAATACCTTTGTGTTTGGTTGTAAATTGATGTGAGTCATATTGCATCTTTTGCTGTTGATACAAAATTTGTTTATTGGGACCTTCAATCTTTACATCAACATCATATTGACCTCCAGTTATAACCTGAAATAATTTAAATGTCATTAGTGTTAAGAATAGTGAAAGTATAATAGCATTGTTAATAATAATTGGAAGATCGGAAATAGAATACAAAATATGATTTAAAACTGTATACATCCTTACATGAACTGAAAGTTCAGTATTGAAAAAAATATTTGTCTAGAAATAGAAAATATTATTAATTTCTTTATCAAATATATAAATAATAAACCAGCTTAAAATACCTGGTATTCCAACGAGGCAGATACATCCTGGTCAATCTCGTGATAAAAACATTCTACGGCGTTATCAGGTAACTCAAATGTAAGTTCTACACTTTTACAATAAATACCGTTAATAACAGTGACTAGTACAGTGAATATAAAAGATGGAATATACATTTTGGTTTACAAATTGCGATAACACCTAAAATATCAAAAATAATAAGCGCCTATTTAATGCATTCCTCGAATCTTGTCAGTAAAGTTAATGACAGTGACAGCGCAAACAGCAAGTACACGTAATGTAGTCAATATTTTTTTATGTGGCATCATTTGAATTGGTTTTGATATTAAGTAAAAATAAGAAAATATAATTTAGAACATTGTAAAAAAAATAATTATGATTAAATATAAATCATAATATATGTTTTTTATTATTATTTGTTTATTTGTAAGCAATACAAGCGTTGGATGTCAATTTTATTAGAAAAAAAATATACTTCCAAAATGATGTATTTAGAATTTATTTGAAACTAGTTGAAAACATTCACCATAAAATATGTAGAACAAGTACTATAATAATAAAATTCAGGCTTGTGTCAACCCGTTATAACAGTTTTTCCATACACCCATTTCAAACAACCCATACGACGTGTCTATTCACCCCCGACATTTCTATTCTTTGTTTCGTTTTATTTACTTTATTTTGTTCCCCATGAAACAGTAAGATCTGATAGTATTCCACGTTTTTGTATATAAAATCAGCTTCATGCTGTATCCCGCACACAGCAGGGTAGGCAGAGGGAACCTAGTATTGATACACTCCGTTCCCCACTTTCTGCCGAATTCTGAGACTGAGACTGAATTCTCAGACATTGCGTGTCGAGTGGCAGAACTCAACACCGATTGATTACATGCGCATTGACCTCTACATAGGACTAATAAACAATGTTCAGCGGTATATATAGCAACACCGAAATTATTGCCCCATCTTACTACGCAAATATTTTACTTAACACAGAAATCGTTTAATTACTACATATCAGAACTTGTACTGACCACAATCACTAAATAAAATCATGTTTTTATTTTTCATATAAGAAAGATTTTGATAATTTTTCACCATAGCCATATTCTGTTATCACTTAAGTTTTTAATATAGAACAAAATGTAAGAGACTTAACAAATATGTCAATGCAGGTATTTTTCTTGAAATATTATTTATTATTTACATAAGCAAATAGCAATAACAGTAAAAATAAAAAGAAAGTCTACATATAACAGTAAAACAATTTATTTCGAAAATATAAGATGATACAATTACAAATTGAAAAAATCCCTTAAGGTTAATAACAATGCTTCACTTAGTACAAATAAAAAAGCCATGATTTCAAATTCATTAAAGAAAATACTGTGAATATAATGTCTTAAAAGTTACGCTTAAGTGCAAGGGACTATAATAGAGTCTTTAAAATGCAGACAATACTTTATTAATAATCCTTATAATAATTGTTTAGAAAGCGAGTCCAGCGTCCGCATAAGTGGTGAATATTTTCTCAATAGAGTTGGCGTATGCCGCAGTTCTCAGATCTAGACCCAGGTCGAATTTCATGGCTGTCTTCATTATAGCCTGGAAACACAATGTTTTTATTAATATCTAGTTTATATGTATGTTTTAATCAAAGCTTTGTGTATTATAAGTAAAATCTAAAAATATTTAAAAAACTTACCCTAGCTGACCTCTCCATAGTATAATCAAGTCCGGAGTGCACGATATCCTTCTCGGAGGCACCAGAGATCCTCTTCTGGAAGGACTCTGAGGCGGTCACGGGGATGCGACCACCGACACGACCGAAACGTCTCTCAAGAGACTCTTGGACGGATTCTAGATAATAATTTGATTGTATTTGTTAGTAATTCACTGAACTAAGATTTTTTTAAGGATAAAATATATATTATTTCATTTTATGTTACGTATAATATAAATACATATAATTACACGTTTACATACAATCTTTCTGTCGAATTCTGGAGGCATTGCGTGGGGGTTGAGTGGCGGAACTGAACGCTGTATTTTACCTCGACACCAGAAAGAAGTGAACCAAGTAAATGAAAACAAAAATTTCATTTCCTTGATTGAAGATCAAACCCACAACCAGTCGATTTCACAATCCTTAGTACTTTGTGCTCCTGAACCACGACTGGCCTTAATGTATGTATGTATGTTTATGTATGTTACCATAAACACATTATACACATAGTAAATGCATAATAAAACTCACCCAAAAGATGATAATTGGATTCACGTTCATATTTGAAGGTCAGACGTCCATAAGACACGTGGTTTAAGTTCTTCAACCATTCAAAGAAGGAGACGGTGACACCACCAGCGTTGATGTACAAGTCGGGGATGACCAGAATGTTGCGGTCAATGAGGATTTTGTCAGCTGCCGGTGTCGTGGGACCGTTGGCGGCTTCGGCGATGATCTATAATTATTATTTTTATTATATTTTTGTATTAATGTAATTAAATAATATAAACGTAGGGTAACTTATTAAACATAAGGTATCTTATTGTACAAAGGATGGTGGCAAGCGAGTTCATTATTCGGAGGAATGTCTTTTTATAGTTTACTCTTGAGTTCCACCACCAAATGTAAGGACTCTAAAAAATGGCTACTATCACTTTTCTCAATCCTTTTTTTTAAGATCTAAAAATTTAATTACACTGGGCTGCCTCGTTGAGAAAACAGCAAGATTATTAAAATTAAAGAAAGCCCTATAAGTAACTATTTAAGTTTATTTTTTATATAATTCCTTTTTTTATTAATTATGTCCTGAATTGGACATCGTAAGAGAACCCAGCAAGCTACAGAGTACTTTTTAATTTATACAAACATTTATAGATAAGTAAGGTAATAAGTAGTGTAACTCAACACCACTTGGACTATTAGACTGAGTGGGATTAACTATATAACAACGCGTGAGCTATGTTTAAACTTACTAAATACAAAACAATAAAAACAAAAATTCTTTTTTATTTAATTATTTTGTAACAAGTTTATGTCAAATTTTCTTGTAAGTTTATAAAGAGGGTATATTTAAGTTTTCTCTCTTCCTATAGTAAATAGCACTAAATACTTACACATATAATTTCGATACTAAATCTATATCTATAATCTAGGTCAGCGACCTATTTAAAATAAGATTTTTGTCAATTGGACAATGGCCAGGTATGGCCGCATTTACATATCAGTTGTGAATAACGACACTTATGTTTTTAAAATTAATCTGTACCTATTTCTAAGATATTTTACAAACATATTTTTGCAGAAAATGTTTAAAATGTATAACAGATAATCCATAACCTTAGATATGAGCGTTATCTTACTTTTTTTTATATTTATGAAAATTAATTTTTATTTAGGGAAAGAACACTTACAACATTTATTATTATATTTCGTTGAGGTCAAAGTTCATGATATATAACTCACAAAATATCTTACTAGGTGAAGATAAGTGGAAAAAGGTGACTGAAATTATCTTAATGGCCGCGGCAATGCTAATATTTTGAATCGATAAACAAAGGTGTACTATAATATTATATCAATTTTCTTATCAATTTATCGTTGGCGCAATCGCTAGTTTATAACCTTAATACAAGGTCAAAATTGAGAAATATAAAACAATTTATATTAGGTTATAAAGTATAACTACTAAGTCTAGATGTTTTGTTTTCTTGTTAGCAAAGTTTGACCATAGCAGAATAACCAAAGAAAATTATTTACAGTCTCAAGAGGAGACTATAATTTCTGAAACAGGTGTAAGTCGAAGGAAGGCATATAATACGTATTATATACCTATGTTTTCATAGAGCTATGTATATGATTTTTCTTTACCGACAATTATTTACAATTACATAGAAGGTTATAATATAAAGAAACTTAGAACATTATTTATAATTTGAAGTTTAAACTTCTTAAAGTATCTTTACAATTTACATAATGGATGTACGACACAAGGTCATTTAAAATAGAATTTCAGGTTTATTTAAATCTGTTAATTCAATGAGATAAGAGGTAAATAATATCATATCAATGATATATTATGATTTATATTGGGTTATATAATAAAATTTTAAGCATTATCAGATAAGATATTAAGAAACAACTTCAAATGTTGTTGTCACATAGCAGTCTATATATAGGTTGGGAAATTCTTGTATTTAATGGAAAAACCCAAATGGATTATTAAATAATAACGCGGCGGACAGTGAAAATAATTTCAGTTTTTTTTTTATAAATAAATATTGTTTTTTATTACAAATTACAAGTAAAAGTGATCACTAAATGCATTGACTACATACGATACGATACATTGTACAATTTGAATATTAGCATGCGTCCTTTAAATTTTGGACGACGTCATGGTGGTTTTTGTGAAATATCCAAACGTACCTTAGCCTGTATTTTGTGTGCATTTTCCTTGTGGATGACCTGCTCGACGGCGGCTGGAACCAAAATGTCGCACTTCTCGTACAGCATGTTCTCGCCCTCGTAGGGTTTTGCGCCGGGGAAGCCCACAATAGTGCCATTGTCAATCCTGTAGTCTTCTAGAGCCTGATGTAAAAAGTTAAAAGTTTAGTTAAGATTTGCTTATCCAAATGAAGTTTCTATGGAAGTTCCTTTAATTATCATTTCTTATGAAGTTTCAATTTCAGCTGGGCTCGACTCGGGGCGAGTTATGTTTATTTTTCAGGTCTAGTAGACAAAGTGCGTTAATAACACTAGTTTCCTTCTGCCTACCCTATGTAGTAGAAAGATAGAATTGTGATTCATACTCTTTATTACATTTTTTTTTAATTATGAATACTTTAGAAAAATGTTTCATTTAAGACTAGACCCAACTATTTATATCGTTAAAGAGTCCATTCATTCCTTTAAGTTGCCTGCCATAGATTTTTTTTTCAATAATACTTCAAAATAAATAATAGTATAAATAGTAATAATATAGGAAAATATTATTGTAAATAATACATGAAGTGAAGATAATTGATGGTGTAGGTGGTGTATGCCTTCTTGAGACATCGGTTTTTCTCAAGTCAAGATAAAACTATCAATACACTTTCTAACAAAATTGAAGTGAGTGGAAAAGTGATACGAGTATATCAATAATTTATCAACATAAAAGATTTGTTTGGGTAAATTGAAATTTTTCAATTGATATGAAAGATATATAGTTCTACTTTGAAAGATGTATAGCTCTACTTATTACGTTTAAGAATAACAATATTAAAGGTATATATAACTATTAATTATTATTTTATATCTTATAGTAACATTGTTACAAGTTTTACTCTACACCCTATGTGACAAGTATTTTTAAATTTCTATTGAGTACCTACCCATATAAAGATATAGGAGACTTCTTCATACGAGAAATACATACATTCGAGAATATATCGATGTTGTATTAACATTAAAAATATGAAAATCCTACTCTACTCAGACATAAAATAGACAATAAAAACATGTTTTAAATTATTCGATATAGAAAACATATTTTTCATAATAACAATCTGTTAATTTTCATTTATTTAAAGCAACCTTATTTATCTATACCTAGGTGTAAAAATACAATTACACTCGAGAAGGATAAAGATAAAATTGAATTGAAGAACATAAGGGTTTATGGAGTACCACTCGATATTTTTAATAAAACAAGATACACATATAAAATTACAAGGCATAAATTTTACATTATTTTCTTTTTTTATTTTTTTTACAAAAAAGTTTTTTTTTTTAATTCTGTCAGGGACAAAACTTGAATGAAGTTTATCACATATCGTCAATTTTAGACACATATTTTCATTATTCATTAGTTTTAAACGTCATCAATGACAAATGGAAGATATAATCGAAAATATAAAACAATACATAAATATTTTACGTTATATAAACAACAACGTATGCAATTTGTACCTACTGAAAGATTCTCGAGACGGAATCAGATTATAGCGTCAGTTTTAGCCCTTGCCAGGGTTATATCGTTAGTGTGACCTACATTGATAGGTTTCTAGCCCGAGTGTGATTGCCTATCTACTATCATAACTTATCACAATACTAATATTTTACTATGCGTTTAATTGTTATTTTACTTTATATAAACGTGTAAGTGAATAATAATTTTATAATATTTTAAACTGACGTTTCACAAGTGACCTAGATAGTTGTTTGGGATTTAGATTTTATTTTATCTACAATAGCATTTTTCCGCTTTTCACTATTGAAACACTATTTGAAGTTAAATATTTTAATTGTCTAATGTATGACTGTAATTTTATCGTTTAATAATATTTAATTGTGTACACGAGGGCGAGGAAATGAAAATATTAAATTCATTTCCTCGAGTGGGAATGAAACCCACAACCTGTCACGCTTACAGTCACGCTACACGCTTTTCCCCATGGCCTCATTATAATATTCAAATATTACATTTAGTTTTTTGTTTCGTGTATAAAATTTCATTTATAAATTTTACATTTACCTAAATCATAATACCATCGCATCACCATCATGTCATGTGAGAAAAAAGACTTATTATAATGTCATTCTATAAACATATACACAAAAACAAAACTCGTTATTTTCTCGACTTCAGCATGCCATTACGATTTGAATCAAGTGCAAAAACTGAGGTAAACGAACCTAAGACCTATTACCGGTGGAAAAATAAATGGATTGAAAATATTAAAGTAATAAGAATTGTAAAGTTAGAGTAGAATAAAATATAAATAAATGTATGTCTATACTATATATCTGTCTAATAAACATTAGAGTTAAGTTTAATTTAGAATGAAAAAAATAACATTATACAGCGATCACACCATATTCTAGTACAATGCATCATGTGGGGTCCTAGATTTAAATTTTGTAAATGCATGTAAAAATGTCAAAACCTAATTTAAATAGTGTAAACGGGAAACTCTATTTTTAGTATTATATGACCTACCTAGTACAATAGAAGTATATATAAATATTTTATTTTTTTTAATTTATTTAAAAACAGACCATATCACAAAATAGTTAATATAAAAACTAAAAATTATTAGCAAGCAAATACATAGTTATAATAATGTTTCCGTTTTGATAACAAGTTATAAAGATAAAGCTAGGCAAATATAATATTTTTTTTATTAATAGTAATAACAATAACAATATTATGTTTTACAACATGTATGTTATACAAATATGTTTTAATCTGGCGATTATTCTATCGTAGATGACGTAACGTCAATACAATGAAACGTCAAAAACGTGACAGTGACATGATTGGTTTAGTTAATTAATTTCAAATCAATTACAATTATTTTTAACTTTCGTGTAGATAAAGTTTTGATATTTTAATTAGGTGATATAATATTAGGTCAATTAAAGGTGACTTTGAGTTAAGTTATTTATAAGTTTGGGCATTTATTTTGTAATTTTCCGTATCACGCACCGTGATAATAGTTGGAGGGTATGGAATATTTTGATATTTTTTTATATTATTATTAACCATATAATAATGTCAATGCTTTAAATAAAAGTAACACTGATTTAGGCAGTAGATATTTATCACGACTTTTCAATTTTCGTCGTAAAACATACACATGGCCGTTACTAAAATTAAAAAAACAAACTTTTGTACCCTGTAAAGACTCACTGTTATAAAACAATCCTAATTTCAACACATATTTATGTGAAAATGAACTAACCTTAGGGTCAATACCGTCAGGGTTGTGAATAGCGCCGTCGTGCTCAATGACGCCGATGCAGGTGGCGCCGGCGCGGACCAGGTAGCGGCAGGTGTGGAGGCCTACGTTACCGAAGCCCTGCACAATGAACGTCTTGCCGCCCAACCGGGTGTGGTGCCTTTGTTTTAATAAAAAACTTTTTTTAATGAATACTAGGAAGAGGAATTTAATTTTTATTAATCACTTGTCTTAATTTGTTTGTCTATTCAGATTTCAGCCCGACAAAAATATATAATACTTGTCTTCCCTTCGCATCACCCGTACGTACAAAAATAATGATTTTAAAACATTACAAATATTATTTATTGTCGGCTTCATTCTAGTAATGCATGAATTGTTATTTATTGTATTCTGTTTTAACGCGTATGATTTATACGCAATCCCAAAGTCGATGGGAAGCTATTTTGTTTTATACTACATATAAGTAAGAAAATCTTATATAAATGTTGGGTATTATAGTTAAAATTGCGCTACAGTAGCTTCCATAGACGTGAGAAAAAAAACTTGTTAATGTCAACAAGATACTGTCAAGATTGTAGGTAGAACTCACAGAGAGATGTCTAAAATATGATAAGAAATACTAATTTATAACTACACTTACCTATTACAATTAATTTACCAAATAGAAATCATTATTAAAAATATATTTTGGTTCTTTGAGTTAATAAGTCAATAAATAATCGTTAATTTTTCTTATTCTAAAATTAATCTATTCTTTAACAATTCTT
>HE671709.1:0-20906 GCA_000313835.2 Heliconius melpomene melpomene
AGGGACACTTGCTACTTACCACTAGGTGGGTGAAGTCTCACGCTATGTCTTTCAATTGTAGATATTGGACGTGCCCCACGATTTTATTTTAGTAATCATAATTTCTATGAAATTATTTTTTAGCTTTTAGTACATTTATCTGCAATATTAAAACCGTTTAACTTAAAATTTTTTTATACTTTTTTATAATGTTTTGATTATTAAAAAATCATTTGGGAGATGCAGAAACTTATTGGTTGAAAATAATTTTATGTATGTATTGTAAATAACATTTATACAATATAAATCTAATTTCGTATTGATTTTACCTTATCAATTAAGTTAACCGGTTAAGTGCGAGTCTTTGCTCATCGAGGCTTGCGTACTAATTTCAGTATAATAAGGTCAATGGGAAGCATAGACCTCTAAATATTTGATATTAATTTCAATTTAATATTAACGCGATCTCGAGCTAAATGGTCGTGACAGACGGACAAATAGAAAACAAAATGATCCTATAACAGTTTCGTTTTTCCTTTTGTAGATAGCGAGCCCTAAAAATATTATAGTTATCATATAATTTTCAATATAAAAATGCTTCATAGAATAAGCTATAATTTATACATATTTTTCTGTAAAAAACCTACAGCTATAACGATGTATGCAAATTGAAACGAAAAAAAAAGTTACTGTAGAATACGCTACGTCAATACTCAAAGTTACACTTCAAAGTGGCATAGTTCCTTTCAAAAAGTAGTTTAACGAAGTTGAACATTTTAAAATTAACTGATAAATTTCATCTTTCCTTTCAGTACTAAAAAAAATTAAAAATGCTGAAAAATGCTGCAGTGCAATATCATTTGATCCATACTTATCTACGAGGATGTCATATACTATAAAGCCGAAGCGTTTTGTTTGGTTGGGCAGGCAATCCCAGGAAATACTGGTTCAAATTTATTGAGTTTTTTTATGTTGGATAGTCCATTTATCGAGAAAAAGTTAATATATACCTATATTTACCGACGATATTATTAATATGTAATATGCCATAGCAAACGTGGTTTGGCAAAACTGTTCTTTGATAGGCAGCCATATTTTTTTTTGCTCACCCTACTTCACACAAAAAGAAAAAAAAGACTACCATTAAATATTTTATTCTAATGTACCCTACCGTCTCATATCCATACAAACATAAAAGATAATTTCAAGGACAATTTTTCATGTCACCTACAAACCTTGTGAAATAGGAAACCTTAAGTGATCGACCAAATAGATAGGATCCCGGACGTAAGAATAGGCGTTGCGGTGTCAAGTGACTAATGGCAGGATTTCTTCCACCAAAGCAAAATCAAACAACGTTATGGAGAAGCGAATTTGGGCTATTTTTATTTTGCACTTAATTTTATTCTTATATGTAGTTTGAATATCATTTTACTAATAGAATTTATGTGATTTAATTTAATTTATTGTGTATTTATAAACGATGGAAAAAAATATAGAAATAATATACATATACTTTTTTGTTGCCTGTCGTGGCGTAGGGCACAAACGAGTGACGAAACTCTAAACGCGAGGGACTATGGGTTCGACTCTTACTCGAGGAAATTATATTATTTAACATTTTTAGTTCCTCGCTCTTGCAACGAAGCATGTCTGGTGTTGTTGAGTTCCGCCCCCTAACATGCAATGCCTCCAGAATTCGGCGGAAAGAGGAGAATGGAAGTGTCTTAACGAGAACAGAGTTAATACTTAGTATTAAGTACGGAACAGATGGATCATGGATGGGAACCTTGGAACTACCCTCTGCCTGTCCTGCTATGTGCAGGATAGAGCATGGAGCTAAACAAAACTTTTCTAGTTTGCGAAAAGGATATGCAACAAACTATGTTCTGAAAATTGGGCGAAACATAGGAAACCGAGTGTTGTAACACTATGTTAAAACTCTAAGACAAAAAAAACACAAAATAATCTTATTTATACCCCGACAAAAGGCAAACTCGTTCTGTATATAATACATAATATTCTTTCCTTAGATCACCCTCAAAATATAATAGCAAAAGTATAAAGCAGCCAAAGCCCTTGTTATCCGGCATTATTTTGAAAACAAAACCATAACATGACTCAAAGAGAATTTTTAGAATTTTCAAGCTCATTTAAGTAATAAATGGGAGCTTTACATCAAATATTGTGAATTTTTTCCTTCCCTTGACTAGAATTTTGGAGCTTTTAAGATTATTATTATGAAAGTGAATAATGTCTTTTGAAATAGAACAATGTATTTATTTGGATCGAGTAACTTATATTCTCTACATTTATAATTTTTCCTCATCTTGGCAAAATGCTTGTTATTTCTTAGCTGTTAATGTAATTTTCATAAAACTTAGCTAAGAATTACCGTTTTATTTATCGATTAAAGAGAACGCCCTCAAATTGGTTCATTCATTCAGAAGCTCACAGGCACAGGCCAAGGCAAACACACAATGCACTGTTTTTGGGTGGAGTGACACAATGACAATACTGACGACGACAGACATAAGCCTCTAAGTCAACGCAATCAAAAGATTCATTTTGTATGAAATTCGCCTCGTAATCCAAATCTATGGGGTACTTCTCGTGGACTTTAATTATGAAATGTAGCAAGAGGTGAGTATTTTCAGTAAAAATAAATCTAAAAAGATAAAATTTATAGATATTTCAGAGAAAAAGATCATTAGAAATTTTAAATTGTAGTTCATTTCAAACAAAATGAATGCATACGCCCGCAAATTTAATTTTGTCAACTTTTATTTAGTGAAATTGGTACACAGCGGTATGCGATACCATCTCGCATTTGACCGGTTTTTATTTCTTTATCAGAGTACCAGAATGCCTCGCTTTGTCTAACTTAGTTAGGGGATTCTTAATACTTTTGTTGTTTAACTATTTGTTAACATTTATTTTTAGTATTATCTTAAATTCTTAAGATCACAAAAACAAAGAATGTACAATTTATGTTAAATACTTATAAACTTATTTTTTACCCTGCGGGACGTAAAGTAGGGTAATGTGTATGTATATGTATGTATGTATGAATTCATATATTTTTTATATGTGGCATTGCAGAGACCAATCGAGTTGGTCGATTTTGTTGATCCCTACATCAATCGATTCATCTCAACCTTATGAGTCACTAAAGACATCGCACAGTGCACATCAATAGGACAACCAGACATCATATAAAAAAATAAAATAAACTTGAAATCGACTTAATACAAGTGGTACTAATTAAAAGTTTTGAAACATTTACTTTATTTTATTTATAATTGTATTAGCTATTATTCTGGCTAAGTTAAAACTTGCGTTATGTTGATTTTATTACGCAGAGAAAGTTGCAGTGATAGCCTACTGCGAATAGTATTACCGTTAACTGTGAAAATAGTTGAGTTCAAACCTCCCGAACTCCCCCCCTCCGTGAAATACTAAAATTGCGAAATTTACTATCTTATAACATAAGTGAAAAGATGATATGTCTATTACGCTTTTACAACACTTATTTCATAAACTAAATATGCTTACTTATATGGTATTACACATATATGAAACCTAATTCTTCATCTTCGCAACTTGAAATAAAAAAAGTTGTTCTCATAAGTATTTTATCCACGTAATTGAATTGTCAACTATTCCAATACGAAAATTCCGCCTCGAAATAAATAACTGAAGTTTGTCGTGCGACATTTTGGGTTTCTTTAAGGGTTCCCCTCTTTGAAATGAGGAAGTATAACAAAATATTAAAGGACACAACGAGTACTTAAGTAGATTAAACTCTTATTAACTTTCGTAGGTTTTCTGGATGGATGTGTATGAAAATGACAACGTTGAAGTTGAGTGAAGTTGAGTGAGTTGAATGAGTGAAGTAGGATTATAATTGCTATTAATAAGAAAAATCTTATTTATTTCTAAATAGAGACTGTAGGTTCACAGTAACGAATATTTATATTACAGTTTTTGTATTCTTTAATAATAATTATAAAATCATTACATTACAAGTTTTACTGATTTATTTTTGATAAATCAATAAAAAATTAAGATAATGTATTAATAAAATAAAAACTAAAAGCACAATATTTTTTTCATTCTATTCAAAGTGTACCATTCCACTATATAGAAGTACCAATTCATATGAAAACAGCTATTATATTAGAATAACATTGTATGAACCAATCAGAATATATTTAATTGTTCGCCATTTGTCAATGCTATGACAAATAGGACCGTTTGACCAGAAAATAATATTATTTCATAGCCTTTTATAATCCTTTGGAAAAGCGATATTTTTACTATATTTAGAACTAGCTTTTTCCTGTGGCTTCGCTCGCGGTGAAATAAAAGTAATTAAGAGTCGTGTAGGACACTTCATGGGTGTGGGTTATTTTATTATTTTTTATTTTTTATATCGAAACTATTAACATGTTGTAATAATATTTTTTGACGTTTCTCTATAAATAGGCTAACTAAAATTCAGCTTGGGCGTTGAGTGCGTTGAACTAAATAAACTCTTCGGCTTTATAATATTGGTATAAACAGTATGAACTCAACCTAAGAAAGAAAGAAAATATTCTAAGCGTGAAAAGAGTACTTAAAGAATTTAAAATTTAAATTCGCTTCAAAGTTATATAAATTACAATTCTTGTCAAACTTAAGTCAATGTATATTACGATTCCGTTACTAAGTAACTGACTGACATAAACCCAAAGTTAAAACTACGAGTAAATTGGGGGCTGTAGGGGTTTAGAAAAGCACTAACAGAGGATTCCTAGAAAATTTCTAAGAGAACGAAAAAATATATATTCTTTGTTTTCAAATCCAAGTAAACGAAGTTGCGGGCTGAAGCTCGTCTTATATAAATCAATATCATTTACTATTATTAACGTAGAAACATGATATGTTAAGACACTAATACCGGTAATTGACCATAGAGAGGATTATTTAGAGATATCGATTCACACTGTAATTAACGTGTTCGGAAGATAGCAAGTAACATTTGCTTAATTAAATTCAGCATATAATTATAAATACTCATATATGTAGGTATATTATATTTTATTTTCTTACAATTATCTGGAAAAATGTTTTAAGTTGTTTTCTAGAAGTCTTATAATATTTTGCCAATTTATATGTTTTTATTGATTCTGCATGAAGCAGGTTAGGCAAAAGGGGAAACCAGAGGGAACCTGGGAATCGCACAGTAACTTATTATAATTCAAATAAAAAGCAATAAAGCTTATCAAAAGCGACGAATCATACATATACAAAATATTAACTAGGTTAATTTGAGTTTTAAGTCTAAAATACCGGAATTCAAACAGCCAAAAACCTCAATGTGACGTCACTGTTTAAATTGCAGAAACAATTAAACTTTTTTACCAAAACGAACTAAAATATAAGGTTGTTTTTTTCTTTTTTAGAGTCATACTTACCTATATTTTACACCTATATTGGGTGACAGAGGGTTCCCTTTGTCTACTCCGCTATATGAGAAAATTCTGTTCTTTATTTCCCTCATGTCAAAATTAACCATCCTCCATTTTTCCAAAAAATGGAGGTATTACGTGTTGTGCGGCTTAATTTAAAACTACGTGTTGACTTCTTGGAGTCGGAGAAGACACTAATTCCTTCCCCCAAGTGGAGATCAAACCCACAACCCTCGCATTTACAGTCACACCGTGCCACGACGGCTTCAACGTTATTTCGAATATTTTAGGTTTCACACGAGGTATCTGCTTTAATATTACAGGACTACAAAATTCGGATGCAGTTTTCTCGCTTTCAAAGTGCTGTATTGCAAAATTCAATAGCACTTCTATCTCTGCGTCAATCGAAAATGCAGGAATAAATACCTTATACTGTGTAACTTCTACGGTGGAAGGTTGAAAAAGGCAGCTTACAATGTAAAAGCTATGTTTACGTATTTTTAGCTTCACATTGGACAGGGTAGACACAGGGAACCTAAATACCTAATGTTAAAACACTCCGCTCTCAATAAAACTCTTCCGTTCGCCACTTTCGGCCAAATTCTGGAAGCATTACTTGATCAGACCAGAGCGAGGAAATGAAAATATTAAATGTATAATTTCCTTGTGTCAACACAATCTGACGCGTTTAAAGTAACACGTTTGTACTTCTGCGCGACTATTGGCCTCATTATGTTTATGTTGTGGTCTTTTATTTTTCCTTAATTTCCTACTAATTTATCATGATTTCATTACTTTCTGTGAACCTTTTCTTTGGATATAATAAGATTATGCGTATTTTATGTAGCGTAATTATTTTTGTTCCTTTATAAATCTAAAGAACTAAACTTATTGACATCAATAGAATACAAAACTGAACGCTTTCATCAGTTCTGTACTATGGCAGAGACTATGACTGACAATTTTATACATTTTACGATATATAAATTTTAATTTGAAAAAATATTAGTATTGATAATTCTGATGTATTTAGAAAAGAAAGCCAAAAACATCATACTAGATCCATTCGCATGTAAACCAATCACATGCCTCAATCACAGATGGATTTTGGAGTTCACGCCTTTCAAGTTCACAATTGAACATTGACGAGGATGAATCAATTGGATATTTTCACAATTCACATCAACACTTTTATAACAGAACGTCGCTAATAAAATACTCTGTGTGTATTCTGTTCAGATTCAGACCTTATCCCGCACATAGCAGGGTAGGTAGAAGGAACCTGGGAATCTAGTGTTAAGACACTCCGTTCCCATTAAGACAAATTTGTTACCTGATCTCCACCTAAATCTGGAGGCATTCCACGTTGAGAGGCAAAATTCAACGCTCGACACCAGAATTAAGAAATGAAAATATTAAATATTTAATCCTCCTCCTCGAGGGAATCGAATCCACAACCTGTCGTGTTTAAAGTTACACATTTGCGCCATTGCACCAAGACTGGCCTTTGTGTAATGTATATTCTCTATTCTGAACAAAAATGGAGGTCTTAGTGACACAACTCTTTCAGGTGAGGTCTTGGATACTACTTAATATTTCTTCTATTTCATCTTTCATAATAGTTCGTACCATGTCGTATTTGGAAGTTTCTAATCAAATTTTAAAGTTACCCGTAAATTTCAATATTTATGGTAGATTTGAGGATCATTTATATGTTAATAGGAATCGAATGGTATAAAGTGACTGTTGATCTACAAATTCGAATTTTGTTACCGGTATCAATACAAATGTACGTCTTTCGTAATATATACATCCATTTCGTATCTTCTCTCTCTACTATAGTGCATATAGTATTCTCAAATATACCACTTTAGTCACTTGTTTTAAAATCTTTCCATATTCTATACTGATCTTGTATTCTGGGTTTTTTCTTAATTTCTTTTATATACTAGACCTTTATTTTACTCGTATTCATTTTTATTGCTTTTTTTACAGTTTGTATTTGTAAAATTCTGAATGACAGAGAAATAGTGCACACAGCCAAAACTACTGAGCTTACAATGCAAAAATTTGGTATATATAAGCTATTTAAGGAGAGCACTTAGAGAAGATTTATCGAAATTCCTGCGGGGAACAAAAAGGAGAATTTATCGTTTGTACTCTACGAGTATGCAAAAAAGTTATGGACTATCGATCGCTTCCATATAAAAAATTGAACGTGCCCCAGTTTGAACTCACGACTGATCGAATTTATCTCGCCCAAGTTAAACAGTTAATTACAGTACATTAATATTAATAATTTAGAAACATATAGACAATATGTTAATTTATTTTGTGTTTTTTAAATCGTTAACCGCTTCCAATTTCTAACAATATTTATATTCTACAATAATTAGTACTAGTAATATATAACTTCCACTTGCTTAACTTCGTCGACAGCACCACACTATGAATATTAATCCATTCTCCTATCATAAAACTATCACGTCTGACTCTCCTATACATGTCTCAGAGTTTCCTTGCAGGGACTATTAATCATCGCTAATTGCCCCATCGCTTAACAGATGGCTTCCCTTACTAATAGCAATTCAAATTAAATAGTCTGAAATGTTCTGTTTGTTAAAAATTATTGTGGGTGTAATTTTATACAATTGTCGTTATTTTAAATGTATAATTTGTAACATTTATAAAGAAAACTGCTCTCCGCTTTTTTCCGTATAGTATGATAGGCAGAGGGAACCTAGTTGTTAAGACCCGTACCTTTCTCTAAATTTTAGTAGTGGCTAAACTCACAGTTCATTTCTTGAGTTAGAATCGAACCCGTAACCGTCGCGTTTACCGACCACCTTAAGCTTCAAGTCAATTTGTTTCATTTTCATCACCATTCATCGTGTTGTATAAATGTTTTTTTTTTTTTCAATTTTAATATGATTATTAAATGTTTTTTATTTGTCACAATGTTTTAAATAGTTGCTTTGAATAACAATACACTATAATAAATGTATTGTCTGACGGCTTCGATTGCTTAACATCTATCTACCTTATAAGGCAGTCGTGAGATCATCTGTTCTTTTTCCGCTCGAGACATGTGACGTTCTATTAGTTAGAAGGATACTCGGAAGCATTAGTCAAGTCACTATAGTATTTTTAATATAAAAGTGTAGTATTAATATATATGTAATCGCTTATACCTATGCACTTGTGTGAAAGGGTGCGACTGTAAGCACGGTGGTTGTGAATTCGATTCTCACTAAGAGGAATGAATTATTAAACATTTTATTTTCTTGGTCTGGTCTACGAGGCAAAGCGTGGCTTTGAGTTTCACAACTTAACACGTAATGCCTCAAGAAACCTACCTGCTATGTGTAGTGGAAATCGAATCGACAACCTGTTACGTTTACAATCGCATGCTTGTGCCCTTGGGCCAGAACTGGCCTCAAGTTCTGTTCATCACTGGTTCTTTAATTAGTATGAGATAACAATTAAAAGATTTTAAAAAAGATCCCAGAAGTTCAACCTAAATTCTATTATGTTAAATACAATGCGGAGAGCAGTGTCATAACACTATCTATCGCTAAATACGGGACACTCTGTAATGTACAAACAAAACATAAAAGCAACGTACATGTATAAATAGAAGTTGATAAGCAAACTTCTTTGTGTAAACCAGTTGAAAGGATGATAGATTGATGTGTAAACGTGTGAACACCCATTAGCGTTGGTTCAAGTGAATACTATTTTTAAAGAGCGGTCTTCATCATGTCTCAGGCAAGTCTTTAATATGTTTTACGGTAACGTTTCTGTTTAACTGAAGAGTTTGTTGCTTTTTTGTAATGTGTGATGGGGTAGTCAAGATTTTATTAGTTTGTTTTTTTTTTTAACTTCACACTATATCCCATGGCAATTTAGGTAGAGAAAACTTGGAAATCTTACAGTTCAACACGTTCCGACGATTTCTAAATAATACATTTAGAACTCGTATTGACTGGCGAAACTTAACACCGCATTTGCCTCGTTACCAGAGCGAGGAAATGAAAATAATAAATATTTCAATTCCTCCAATGAGAGTCAAACCCACAATCTGTCACGTTTACGCCCACGTTTGTGCCCCGCGCCACGAATAGAATAGTCTATTCCTTTAAAAAATAATCAGGAGCTCAATACCCAGACCTTTAAGTAATATCTTTCATTCGATATGAATATGAAATAAATAAAAAACGGTGTATGGCAGCTTTATAGTACTATATATAACTAATCAAATACCATTAGTTATTATAACAAAAATTACCAGTAATCTCGTCTCTTACTATGTTTAACCGTTTTATCAGTTTGTTTGTGATAACGAAATTAACATTTTACTGCATGTAAAAGTTAGTACCTTGGTACAACTTAAGTGTAACTAATTATTTTAGAATATATGCTGTATCAATGTATGTTAATTTTATGAAAATATAATTTTCTTTTATATTTTATTAATATTCCAACTTCTTATCATTTGCAGCAAGGAAAAAACCCAGTGGTTGGAACGGAGATGTCTTAATGAGAATAAAGTGTGTTAACACTAGTTTGTGCGGAACACGGCGGCGAAAATTAAAAAAGGCATTTACTTCAAATACCTACAAGATCTAAAAATTTACTTAAAATAAACAAAAAATAAGATTTACCAAAATGTATACCTTATCAATAACAAATATATATTTCTTTCTTCAATTTTTTGTCGATCTAATGTATTAGACGCAAAGGTTTTATAGGGAGCTTTATATTTTAATAGCATCGTAAAGGCTCGGTGGATTTCTCATACTGTGTTTTACAGCCTGGTCTCGACAAATTTGATATTCTAGAAGAAATAAATGTAGTAACAGAATATTATACCTAGTCTGCTAGTCTGCTAGTGCTGTTTTATATACATACATATATACATACATGTGTACGGATCAGTCTTATTATTTTTATCTATTAGCTTGGACTGAAAATGAATTCAGTAGTTATCATTTAGAAAATTGTATAGATAGATGATCGGTATTCAAAAAAAATAGTATTAATGCACTAATAAAAATTTCATCGCGGTTCCACAATGATTGTGAATTCGATTCCCGCTCGGGAGAATGAATTATTTTTATTTGATCTGGTGGAAAAAAGAAGGAACTAAATGAATATTTAGAATTTGTGAAGGTAGTAGAGAACGGAGTACAAGCTACTACTCACTAGTGGCTAACTAACTTTTCTCTGGGCACTCAGCTAAAAAAACTATAAATTTATTATAGAAAGTGATATATCACTCATGTCAATATATCGTCTTTAGTCACTTAAACGTATACATAACTGTCGATTCGATGTTATGGTTCTCCAATTATATAACAAGACCACAGTGGATATCTCAAATGCAATCGTAACTAAACGGAAATGGGCTTTCTGCCTCACGAGTTAGCAACAGTACGCTATCATTGGTCATACAAGATAAACTTATTCCTTAATTATTAGTCGTACATGAACATTAAATGCCTTTTTAAAAATTTATTTTATGTCTATAAAAAGCAGGTACTCCTCACGTCCCGTCCATTTTTAACATCCCACAGAAACCCAACCACTGTCTCAAGTTGTAGAGATATCAAAATATTTGTAAAATAATTGCAATATTTTTTATGGAGACGTGGTGCAGGGCCACAAGTTTGCGACTGACTGTAAGTGTGACGATAGGGGGTTTGATTTCCACGTGCGGGAATGAAATAGCTAATATTTCAAGTTTCCTCACTCAACACGCAATGCCTCAAGAATTCAATGGAAAGTGGTGAAAGGAATTGTGTTAACACTAAGTTTCCAGGCTACTCTGCTATGTACTGGATACAGCGTAAAACTAAAAATATTTTTTATTATATTTGAGACTAATTCATATACCACTACCGATTTTTTAACAAATATACATGCATGCAATTCTTTTAAGTAATATTAAAAAAGAAAATTATTACCACAAAACGAAATAACAAAGAAAATTTCAACACATTCAGAAAATTTAGAGTAACATTTACAGAAAATTTCAGCTTACTTTAAAAACGGATAGAAGGCTTTATGGAGTTAGGATTTAATACTCAACTTTGTAGTGCAGACAAACTTGGTATAAACATGGGTTCATGCGAGAACAAACTTTGATAGTAAGCAACTAAGTTCTCTTCCCTAAATATATCCACCTAATCTCGTGTTGCGTAATGTTTTGAAGGCTTCCACTAAGTTCTGCTAGGGCAACTAATATGTAGTTGTGTATTTTCAGTTCATTTTACCAACCAATTTTTAAAGGTACTCAGAGATTTTTAAAGGTACTCAGATACAGAACCAGAAATTGTTAAAGAGCCATGGAGTGAAGCATCTTGGGATATGCAAAATGTGACAGAAAAAGAGCCACAGATGCAGAAGACATGTCAAGGGTATGAAATGATGCTGGGCAGGTGACACGATGATGAAATTGTTTTAGTAATCAATTTTGTAACAATTAAAGCATTTAACATTAATTACGTCTCTGAGTGCGACCTTAAACTAACGTTATTTATATGAAAAATATAAAATCATCTTTCGTCCAATAACAAAGAAAACTAAAATAAAAGTGACATTAATGTCCTAAACAAACTATTAAAGGCAATATTACAAAGTGCGACGATAAGGATATATTTTCTTAACCCTACCATTATTTACACCGTACCATTAGTGAAAATGACACAGTTGCTTCAACTAACATGTTATTATATATAGAGCAGCTATCGACGAGGTTAACCCTTTAAATTTACGAAATGGGGTTCCAGGTTATTTCTGTATAATTTATTTCTATTATAATAAATTACCTTTTATTCAGGTATATCCAAAATTTTACTGTTTTTTAGTTTTATATAAGTATATTTTTATCTTAGTACATAATGAAAAATAATTATAAAAATAAAGCAGGGAAAATCTAACAATATGACCTTTTGATACTTTTTTCTCTATTTTCTCTTTTTTTCAGATTTCGAATCTAATAAAAGATTTATTATAAAAAGTCACCATCATATAAAAAGTGTATTACTTTAGTTAAATCATGGATTAATAGTACATTTATAAATGACATACCTATTGTATTTTCTGTTTACGCGAGTACTTTGTATGAGGAAATGTTTTTGTAGCCTTACACAAGAAATAATTCACCTTTTCATATCCCTACTTTAGATCTTTATCTAAATAACTAGACTAAAGATATATCAGCAGCAGATTTTAAATAACTAGACAACGCTCAAAACTTTTCTAACCCTTAAACCTAACTTAAAAGATGGTTTCAAGTTGCAGTGGCATAGCGTCTAACTGTAAATGTGTTGGTTGTAGGTTCCATTTCCAGTCCGGGAAAGGAACTATTTTCATTTCCTTACTATTATAATAAGAGAAAACGCAGTATTAAATTCCAGGAAAAAGTGTGCAACGTCTAGAAAATTAGGGAAAAGGGGGGAACAGATTGTGATAAAACTTACGTCTTCCCACCCTGTTATGTAAAACGTGAAGTTTTCTCTTAATGCTTATTAAGCAACTTACCGAAGGAGCCGTTAACAGTTTTAAAGCCTCGCTGAGATGTTTCAAGGTGAGAGTATCCCCATCCTCTTCTTCTGGGCCAGGTAGATGGACAGAGGACTGTCGGGACCGGAACTCCTTCTTGCCGGAAGTACCTCCATTTGCAAACTGATGTTGGGAGGACGCGCGGCGGAATGGACACGACATGTTTGCTCTAATTTCCGATCAAGTCATATTATTTTACTTAACACTTCACAGTTTGTTTTATCTGAAAGGAATGAAAGGAAACATATTTAGTGAAAAAATATAGTTTTAAGTAACGGAGTTAATATGTAGTTCTTAGTGAATTTAATTTACTTTTATGTCTTAAAATTAATTAATTTGATTCTAGAAGTTAGATTTTATATTTTTTTTAGTTAAATGTATCCTTTGTATTACATATCTGTATTGTGACCTACACATAAAAACAAAGTTATTTTACCTAACATTTCTGCAATTCAAACTATGGCTCCATATATAAGCATAGATAAAACAACAATCCGTGTGCAATAACAATATCTATTCATGTTATACTTAACATACTGATTCATCCTATTATCTATATATATAAAATCGAAAGGTCACTCACTCATCACGAAATCTCAACTACAAGTGCTAGGAATCTGAAATTTTGCATAGGAGTTACTTATAGGACGTAGGTGCTCGCTAAGACGGGAATTGTAATACTCGACTTCTAAGGGGTTGTTTTTGGGGTTGAAAGTTTGTATGAAACTTCGTTACTAATGACATTTGCCTTTGTCATTCGTTACTAAATGCTATAAGTCTCAAATTTTGCATAGACGTCACTATAACGTAGCCATGGAGACAGAAATTAATTATAACATAGTTTACGCGGGTGAAACCGCGAGCGGGCCGCTAGTATTACATATATTCATATATGCCTTGACAGCACACTTATCTGACATATCACATCGCTCATTTGGTGCTACATGCAATACGTCAGTATATACTTAGATTGTTTCACTTGCATTTTTTTTAGAAATGCAAATACTTTATGCAAACACGTTTAATGCTCTGGTAACAAGACAGATAATTAAAATCTGCCACTCAACATGCAATGATGAAAATCTGGCGGTGCATGGGAAACGGAATTTCTTAACACTAGGTTCCCTCTGCCCACCTTGTTACATGAGGAATACAGCATGAATTTAAAAACAAATTACAGAAAATTTATTAAAATAAAATTTCTTATTGGAATTTCTTTTATTTTAATAATAATAGCCAATGCCTCACATCAAGATGTAACTGATATGGTACATACATACCGGTATTTCAATTCCAATTACATACCAGTATTAAACGAATAAATCAAACAGGTACAACGTTCAATGTTTACGCGTCACCAACACTCCTAAGTGTTCATTATACTAACGAATTAACGGAAACGATAATGAGATACAATTTTGGGTAAGCTTGAACACGTACTTGATTAAGTGGATGGAAATAAACGGTTGAATGGAAAGTGGGAAGCTTTTTGTTGCTTTTGTATGAAATTTAAGTTTATATTTTTTTTTATATAAACTTAAATTTCATATAAATTAACTTCACGCTGTATCCCGCACAGAACAGATCATAGAGGTAATCTGGGTATTTAGTATTAAGATACTCTGTTCCCCATTTTCCGGTGAATTTTAGAAGCATTGCGAGTTGAGTAGCGAAACTCAACGCCGTTCTTTGCCTAGACATTAGAACAAAGAAATGAAAATATTTAAAATAATTATGATTTCCTCGAGTGGGGATCGAACCTAAAACTAGTCGCGTTCACAATCACACCTTTTGCTTCTGCGCCAAGACCGGCCAAGGCTCCGGCCACGACCACGGCCAAAAATAATATTAGACATAAGAGATTAATTATTCCTTTCTCAATTTTCTCTCCATTTTTGTCAGAAATCAAAAAAATTATAATATTAAAAGCACAATATGTTTTTGTTTACATAGAAAAAAAAACGAATCCACGACCTGAATAAAATAGCTGTTAAATTAAATTACATTCATACATACACGTATGTTAAATTAAATTTCTGTATTATATTGAAAGCAAAAGCTAATTTACTGAAGTTCGCTGTATAATTTTATCAAACTGTCATAGACCAAGTCATCTCTCTTGGGTATCGTGCATAAACATTTAATTAATTATACCATTATATTATGTATTGGATACATATATTTAATATTACATTTATTTAATTATTTCACCCCGATGACAAGGCAAAGAGCGGCGTTAAGCTCCACCACTAAACTCGTAATTCCTCTACTGGAAACTGTGGGACGGGACGTTTTAACAGGTTCTCTCAATATACTTATATGTGTATAGTTATTTTATAACATGACATATTAAGCCGTTCGAGCACAGTGGATTAGCGATGGTTCTAAGTTCGATTTCGATTTCGTTCGATAAAAGCGTGAAGCTACTAAATAACAATATTTTTTATTATGTATTACGTCAAAACATGTTACCCATAGAAAAATTTTGGATAATGATAGACTCTTATAATACGAGTACGATAATTACATCATCCCTACCCTAGAGACTAGGTTAATCTCACAAAATTAATATCTCGTTCACCCTTAATGCAAAGGTCAGACGGCAATTGCTCTTAATAACCAAAATCTATTAAATACGATATATAATATATATATATATATATATATATAGAATATGCTTACAATATGATTATAGCTTTTAAGTATTAAATTGTAAAGTGAATGGGTAAAATTTATGAATAATTTTATTTTTTATATCTCCCCTCCATTCTGGCAACCGCTTCCGTTTTTCACTTTTTGGTCATTGCAAAATTATAAAATATCGTCAAAATATACTATAATGTGATACATGCTATGAATGTAAAACGTGACGAAACTCTTAATACAAAATGTAGCGTTAAGTTTCGCTATTTAACACATTTGTGTGGAAGGTAGAAGCGGTGTTTTAACACTTAAGCTCTCTGTGCCTAGAATAAAACTACACGTGCAATTTAAATGATTTAAACTACCAGCCAAACATACATATTGTGTCGCTCTAAATTTTAGACTAACTTGATTATAATCTTTCTATATTATACTAGTGGCTACCCAAAACTTAATTTGCATGAATTATAAAACGTAAAATTTACGTTTTACGTTCCCCTAGGACATCTAAACTCTCCACGTAGTTTACATGAAAATATTAGGCGTTCTACGCCGCGATTTATTAATGTAGATATATTTACAATCCCATATCTCATAAATTACGAAAAAAGATCTAAAAATGTCAATAATATTTCTTTCCACGTAAAAGTAGTAAATATTTTGAAGCACCCAGGTTGTATGTATGTAGCGTTACACCATTTACTTTATTTATGGCTTCGGTATTGCCCAATTTGACATACGATGTACGTTTCATATAGATATGACTATGTATGCTATGAACTCTAGAAATCTTTGTTCAAATATTACTTTTCTACGTCAGTATCGATTAATTTTAGTATAGAATTTTAATTACTCTTCTCTCCATTCTTTTAGCCTAGAGATGATGGTTTCTATAAAATGGAATACAATTGAGAGCAAATTAAAGAAATATTAGTATTATACAAATAAAATAAAAACAGCAGTAATTTTTCTTGAATTTAAACAATTTTGAGAAGAAAAAGAAAGAATGTATAACAAATTTCTTCCTCGGTCTAAAATCTTATCTTAAATTTGCCGCCCGATTTAGGGAGCTACGTGTTGAGCGGCGAAACTTAACGACACCTCGTCTACCATGAAGAACTGAAAGTAATTCTTTCCTCTGAGCGGGAATCAAACCCGCAACCATTTTACTTACAGTAAGACATCAAAAATGGAAATTGAATAGATAGTATTTTATTTAAAAAATTCTAATAAAAAAATTAACAAATTATATACAATTACAGGCTGAAACTGCCAAAACCACATATAATATCATTAAATATTACATCTTCAAGACTAAAACTCAAATTTATTAACAAAACACTGCTGAACGAGCGACATACTAAAACGGCGTCGCGTCTCTACATAAGAGTGACAAATTATAGCAAAATGCACTAAAGGAACTTTCTCAGTATTTTGCTGAATGTGTATTACTTATGAGTTAGCTGTCAGCGTGTATTTAATCGTCTAGGTTTTAGTTTTTTTAGTTTTTCGTCTAGGGTAGTAGTTTATTTTTTTTTAACTGTCCCCCGCATCTAGTGGTTTGGACAGAGGATACCCTCAGAACGATCGGAACTTAACGCCAAAAAATGGTCCTTACCAAAAAAAGCAAGAAAATTAAAAAATCATTCCCTCGTGTAAGTGTCGAACCCATAACGATCGCTTTTACAATCTTAGTACTTTTTAGCTGAATAATGTAACTATTTACATAACGTTACCGTAACAGACTTATCCGTACTAAGTGTCTGAGACCTTCTAGAGATTACTTTCTATTAATAGTACTTATTACAATGTAAAATAGCAACACTAAGTTTTTTTTATATAACAAGTCTAGTCAAGTATTTTTATAGAAGTGAAATGGAATTAACATAAGGCAAGTATAATATTGTGAAGTAAATTTCACTTAAAAACTAAGTGTGTTAAATGGTTTCTATAGTTTTTTTTACACATTCCCGCATATACATAGCAGGGTAGGCAGAGGGAACCTGTGATAAGGCATTTCGTTCGCAATTTAACGCCTAATTTATGAAACATTGCGTAACACAACACCGTCTTTTGTCTTGTAACTTATGCTTAAATAAATTAATATCTTACAACAACACAATCGTGTAATAATTAATTATGTTTATCTCATAGTTTTAGTAAAATTAATTTAAATTACGAGTACGTATCCCTTACTGGAAACAGATATTCATTTGCATTAACACAATTTTCAATGTCTCACCAATTAGAGAAGCTTGTAGCGTGCGTAGTGTCTTGTATAAGATGTGGATAGTGTGTTAAGGTGGATTCACACTATAGTTTCATGTCATGGAAATTTTATAAGTTAAATACATACAATCTATATTAATATAATAAAAAAATAGAAAAGTTAATTCTCTGTTCATGAGTTAACTATACGTTAATATACCAATATAAAACAAATGAAAAAAAACCACTCAGTAGAAATTCTGTCTATAGACAGAAATTCTATATACATAGGTTCGTAAGTGAAAATAATTCCCCGAGTAGAAATCGAACCCACAGACAGCTCACAGACAAACGTGCCCCACATAACCACCATGGCCATGATTTTAATTAAGATCAAAATTAAACGTATGTATTTGTACAGTGACATCTATTTCCAAGTACACAGCGGATTATTACACATTTCAAAGTGAATGTTTAGATGACTAAATTAATTTACTTCTGACTAGAAATTAATATTTCGTTTATGAGATAATATTGACTCTCAATATTGAAAATATTTTAGTAATATTATATGTATGAAATTTAGTCAATTTGTACTTCAACGTTGTAATTATACGTTCAAACGTCAATATTATAACATACCAACTACTAATATATAATTTCATTTAAACATTATCGATAAAAGCGATGATTATATCGATAAAACTCAAAGAAATTAATTAGAAATTGGTTTTAATCTTTTTTTTATAATAACTAAAATAAAATAGTATAGCTATATGTTTTCTTGTAAATCGTGCCGTTTATACGTCACCGTTACCGTTTAGTAGTTTATAGTAGGTATATATCTCTCTCATTTTCATTTACTTTTTAAATAGAAAACAATATAAATATTACTAGAATATCAGAAACTGTGCCTTGGCAAGCTAAATGTAGGACGGACCCTAATAAAGGAGCGCGATGACATAATTAAAGTCGCTGGCAGAGAGTTGAAGATTGTCTTCACTAGCATGGTATTAAAGTCATTGAACAGACTGATGATGATGATGATGATGATAATGGCAAGGTCCTTTATCATACTTATCTATTATAGAATGTCTATAGTACTTAAATTTTTCAATAAGATGTCCTCCCGAACGAAAAATTTCAAATTTAATATAAAAATCTATTTCACACTAAGGTAATAACCATTTAATTTTACAAGCAATTTGTGAGAGAAATTCGGTTACGAGCACATTAGAGACGAAATGAAATGCGTCAGAGAGGAAAATCATCTTCGAGGACGCCAACGTTCGAGAGGTCAGTATTTACAGATTAGATATCTATCGTTTAATAATGAAAAAGTATTTACTTAGTTGTTGCTAAGTTCTATAATGATTTTTATGATATTTTATTTTAGCTTCACGCTGTATCCTAGATAAAGCAGAAAATAGAGAACCTAGTGTTGAGACACTCCGTCCCCCGCGCGCCGCATCATTTTTGAACTTAATGCCACTTTTTGTCTTGGTATTAATGGAGTGATAAGAAACAAAATAATTAATGTCCCCGAGTAGGAATCTAACCCACTACCATCGCGTTTTCATTTAGACACTGTTCCGCTGCGCTACGATGGTCTCTATCTAACATCTTTTTTTTTCTTTTCAAAATTCTAAAAAGAAGAAAAATGTGATTTCTTTTTCCACATTTAAACCGAATATAGTTTATTCTAATTAAATTTTTCTATCAACATCTAGAACATAATGCATAAAGTAATAAATTTATAGTTGCATAATCTTCATTATAATATACCTACTTCCAGGTTACATATTACTAAAATATTACTAAAATTTGCATCCTATGCTATCTCAGGGGTAATCTTCGAAAACTTTTACAAGTACTTCAATATTTTGTTCTCCGAGTCTCTGAGGTGCATATATCCTGAAATTTATATCTAGGTTTAGACCCAGAACGGAGAGCTTGTATTTTAGAAAATAAACAGAGAAATATTCGTTTGAACATTTCCGTAATATATTAAGAGATGTTACTTAAATTGATAGATATTACTTAAATTGTAAATACAGAATATTTCCCTCTGCTTATTTCGCTTCGTTTGCCTACTCTGTCTTTTCGATCTCTGTAATGACAAAAAAAAATTATACGATTTTTTTTGTATTTCACCAACTGATGTTTGTATGTTTTGTCTTTATTTATAATGCTGCCTTATACACAATATTCACACTCCTGTATAAACATCAATGTGTGGATTCGATCCATATATGTCTTATTAGGTACTAGAGAGAAGAAATGAAATTAATTGATTCCCCCAAGTGGTAATCGAAATCACAACTATAGCGATTAAAGTCAGACGTACCACTGCGCTACGACGGTCTCTACACAACTGCCTGCTCAATATAAATATATATGATATTTATATAAAGTGTAATTTCAACATACAATCATCATAAATTAAATGCGCCTCGGTCCACGACGCGCTACCAAATTGTCCTTCATAAATTATTCAATCAATGGATACAAAACAAAATAGTTAACACATATTTATGCAAGACAAGGTACAATCGGAGGTATAAAAAGATAGATATTTTGGTTACTTTTGTAAACATTTAGTATGTGTAGCAATAGGTAGACCGGTTAGGCATAGGGAACCTACTGCTAAGATTCTCCTTTCCCCATTTTGCACGAATTTTTGAGACATTGCATGTCGATTAATGAACGACGTTCAACGACGCATGTTGTTTTGTTACTATAACGAGGGAACGAGATAAAATAATTATTTCTCCGAGCGGGAATCAAACACAGAACCCGAACCCAAAATACTTGCTTAACATTTTAAAGGTCATGATTCCTTTCTATATAATATTTAAGAAATCCTTCAAGTTATTCTACACTGAAATAAAATAGCGTTGCCAAAAAATGATATACAGATAGATCATTATCTCTCTTAAATCGTATATACGAGTATGTGAAGGCGGAACGTGTTTCTTTGTACTTTTCCAATAAAGTACATCGACGTTATTACGTGAGTATACAAGATATCACGTTTTTAATACTGCTACACTGAAA
>HE671710.1:0-36182 GCA_000313835.2 Heliconius melpomene melpomene
CGCAAGGCGAGCAGAGANACGTAGAGACGCATCGCGCAAGACGAGCAGAGACAAGTCGAGACGCATCGCGCAAGACGAGCAGAGACAAGCGAGACGCATCGCGCAAGGCGAGCAGACACGTAGAGAAGCGTTGCGCAAGGCGAGCAGGGACACGTAGAGACGCATCGCGCAAGGCGAGCAGAGACACGTAGAGACGCATCGCGCAAGGCGAGCAGAGACACGTAGAGACGCATCGCGCAAGACGAGCAGAGACAAGTCGAGACGCATCGCGAAAGACGAGCAGAGACAAGTCGAGACGCATCGCGCAAGGCGAACAGACACGTAGAGAAGCATCGCGCAAGGCGAGCAGAGACACGTAGAGACGCATCGCGCAAGGCGAGCAGAGACAAGTAGAGACGCATCGCGCAAGACGAGCAGAGACAAGTAGAGACGTATCGTGCAAGGCGAGCAGAGATACGTAGAGACGCATCGCGCAAGGCGAGCAGAGATACGTAGAGACACATAGAGACGCGTTGGCGGAAGAGCGTCGCTTCAGTGCATCCACCAGAGGCACTCTTACTATATTGATCCTGTAACGTGGTCTGCTTATCAGACCCACTCGTACACAGACAGTCTTCAAACGTACGAGCGCATTCCACACGCAGAACGTATTCAAACGTGTGAAGCTTCCCAATACAATGACCGCAATCATACGTACTGAGGCATACAGTATCGTAGATGTGAAACATGGTCTCTTATTTGACCCACTCGTACGCAGAACGTCTTCCAACGTACGAGCTCATTCCACACGCAGAACGTATTCAAACGTGTGAAGCTTCCCAATACGATGACCGTAGTCACACGTATTGAGGCATATCATAGAAGTGAAATAGTGAGGCTAATCATGTAGATCGTATTCATCAAATTACTACGGCTGGTCAATCTCTTAGCCACGTATAGCTTGGACACCCTTTGTGTCCTTAAGACAAGACAAGCGCCAAATAACGCATGCCCTGCTGCCAAAGTCTGTAATCAAATAACATTTATTATCGCCTACGTGCAGTCACACGCCTAAAGCATCGTAGGCTCGGCCGCTCCTGATTACTAAATGTTTTGAAGCCATCTGAAGCTTGCAAAAGGAAAAGAGAATTTGAAATCTTACTATCAATACTACTGATGTAAGCGTGCACTCAAACATCAGCAGCAAAAAGCCAATAAATAAAATTTTGAAAAATGTTAATTTAATAAACTTCAAAACAATTGAGTAATTGATCGAAAATAAGGGAGTACCATGAAATACCTATATGAATAAGCAATAAAATATGTTGCAGGTATCAAAATGCCGGTTTTTGCCAACCGCAAAACATTCGTGTACGTAAGGAGAATGAAAGCAAAATGTATACCGTACAAGTATCTCCATCTCAGCTGCAAGTACAGCATATTCATAATAGCTAGTGCAATAATGTGACATCCAGGTAATTAGCAAGAGGACCAACATCGCTTTAATAAATATCACATTGTCATTCAGTAGTAACCTGTAATACAAAATTAATTTTGATATTTCAATAAAATTCATTAATCCTGTCTTACAATAACTCGTCTCTTATATGATGTCCTTCCTCATAAAGTCCCCTTAGCCTCTAAACGTAGAGACGTTCGTAAACGTTCAGTTTCAGTTGATGTATGTATTCAGTCCTTTAGATATTTTTTTTGTATTCACTACAACATAACAAAATTAAATTATGAATCTGAAAACATGAATGTAAAATATTTTTTCTTGCTCTGTAAAAACTCTAAATATTTGTTTGTTTTGTTATAGGTGTAGAGTACATTTTTATTCCATCTCTTTTTACAAGTATTTTTTAATTGTGTACAGCTATCTCTTATTTTGTCGGTCAATTTTCCTTTTGGGTTTTCCGTAAAATGTGACATAGGTGAAGTAAATTGTGTTCAACTGACACGCTTGAAATGCCACAAATGAAGAACTAAACTGAAAATGCATAAGTAAAGAAAGTAATTATCAGTATATCTCTGCCATCTGTCCTTTAATATGAAGTCCTTCAACTATTGTATTAAACAATAACACAAACATAAAGAACAAACTCAAACAGTAGGCTTTTATAACATCTCTTCTCAGTCAACCGAACATAGACACCGACAAGTACGCGTTGACTCCTGCGCAGACAAACCGCACCTACAATGATACCCCGCGAGCTCCATCACAAGATATAAGTACAGTTGAGCTCGACGTTAATTGTCATTTACTTCGCCAGTTTATCTAAGAGATTGAGAATTATTTACGTGACTTAATAATGTATGCAAGAATCAAACTATTCTTGCCCGTATTTACAACACTCACAAACTTGTTGTCGCTTGTCAAGCTATAATTTGTATGTAACAGCAGTATAAGTCGTTTTAATTACGTAATTAGGAATAAATATTTCCGCAGAAACATCCTATTAGACTGAGAAACCTATGCACCTATTTATCAATTTTGTACTGGCTTCTTAATCAATGGTTCTATTTTATTTTGACTCGGCCTAACCTGACCCTAACTGAATCAAATTGTTTCAAACGCCACACAATAAACTAATATCGTCTCAATAACATTATTGATTTATGTAAATGCTCCTTATAAATCAACTATTCTTATCTGCAGATGGTGTTGATTGTCTCATTTAATTATTAACATTATAAGTTTTAATTAATATTTCTTTTTATGATTACAATGACAATGTTACTTAAGCAAACGTAACTAAACAAAACAAGTCTATCAAAGTGAGGATAATTACGAGTACATTTGCAAGTCGGTTTATTTTAAAATAAGAATCCAATATAAAATAAAATCATTCTATTGGTGGTTGGTGACTATCGCGCGATACTGAATATCTTCTACCTACCCTCTACAAAGTAAATGTTATTTTTCTCAATATCGGTCAATTACAACATGTACGATCATGTCGCACTTACGTTATACGAACTTAACACGTTCTTCATATCATAATAATGAGGGT
This sequence comes from Heliconius melpomene melpomene, assembly GCA_000313835.2. Lineage (NCBI taxonomy): Eukaryota > Metazoa > Arthropoda > Insecta > Lepidoptera > Nymphalidae > Heliconius > Heliconius melpomene. Next base: position 2,994 of record HE671710.1, read on the forward strand.
AGGATCGCTACCTACTCTTGCGACGGCGTGCGTAAGCTATACGGAACATATGCCACGGATGCGCTACTTGACTACGGCATATACTAATACGAACTCAAATAATAATCGACTATGTATTTACGGACTACGTGATTGTGAATCACTACGCGCACACTTCGACGTACATACAACAACATATGACGCCTACTTTTTCTCGAAAATTCCAAAGGACTACCACTAGGTACAGCCGCAACATATGACATTTTAGTGAAAAGTAACGATTGTTTCTATACAAAAATAAGAACTGTGAGGCAGATTCAATCCCACTTCTGATATTAGAAATCAGAAAGCGGTAAATATTAAAAAATACAATGATTCAAACTCTAAATATTCTTTATTCAAATAGACTAGTCGAATGAATATGCAAGCAAGAAGCTACCACCGGTTCGGAAGGCGGTTCTGCTGAGAAGAGCCGGCAAGAAACTCAACAGTTGCTCTTTTCAAAGCCAATGGTACAATTTATTTAGGATTAGGATGGCCTTGGGTTGATATAATTCAAAACTACCTTGATAATTCACTCTAATGAATTAGAAATACTTAATTACTAACAATTTAACAATCGTTACCTTTTCAAACATAAAAATGACATAACTAATGTATAAAATAGAATGGACTCACAGTATCGACACCAACCACCTTCCCAGACGACGACCGACTCGCAAATTAGGTTGTGCATGACTCAGCGCTTGTTTTATACGCGTGGGAATCGTAGTGATGGGTATCGATACCGCTCGCATATCGCTAACGCGAAATGTCGCTAACAGTATAGATATATACATAACACACTTAAGATTTTGTTTACATAATTGTTTATATGATTTTGAATAATAAAAGATTTCTATTCCCACTCGAGGAAATTAAATATTTAATCTTTTCATTGAAGAGCGCGGCGTTGAATTTCGCTACCCAACATGCAATGCCTCAAGCACTAAACGAATAGTGAGACATAGAAATGCTCGAAAGTTTATATAATTTTGGTTAATTGTTATTAGTTATATACAGCATAAAAATATTAAAACTGAATTATATTTATAACGAATTTGATAATTAAAACTCATTACACTTCATTATAAATTTAAATTTTTCAATTAGCTTAAATTAATTTTTAGTGGTGAAGTCTGTCAGTGGTCAATTACGGCCGCTAACCAAATAAAACCAATAAACGTGGTGGTATTGGGTTAATCCCACAACCTTACCCTATTCTATATATTACTATAAATTTTACAATGATATATATTATACTTTAATAAAAACCACTTTTTTTAAAAATTATAAAAACTTGGTTTGAATCATACTATAGAATATTAAGATATTTTAATATTTAAAATATTTGTGCATTTTATGTCCTAAAAAAATCATTGTAATTCTTGTAAATGTGCAATAAAGACTTTTTATCTTATCTTATCTATTTCCTCGAACTTATTAGAAAACGTCTGAAGATAAATATTTTAAAAATACATTTTGAAAATAAATGTATTTACGTAGCACTAATGTATTTCTTTTTTTTAACCGCACGTAGCGTTTTTTAGTGGCCGAATTCTCCGTTACGCTACCTACACTTTTATTAGAATATAATCAAAATTCAATATTGGCGTCTCTATTGTCTTCATTATAACGTGTTCCACTTCATTAGTTTCTTTGACTGCACTTAGAACTGCTCTTAGAACTAATCAACTAGAATTACTGCTTGCGGTATATTTGGCAAAATTAGTGTCATTGACATATGTCTAACAAGATTCTAATTACTAAAATCTTTAATCTATTTATTTATATAACATTAAGACTTACGTTTTTAATGTTTTAATGTTTTTTTTTTTATTTATAACAAAATGTTGCCCCATCTCAATTATCAATATTATTTAGAGAATTTGATTAATGTAATTCTAAATTGTAATTACTTTTACCATAACATCTATGAAACATCTATGAAATTTTATATGGGAGTAAAATTATACATATATATATATAGTCGTGTTGTATTAGACTCGAACCTGCACTCATCAAGGTGGTCTAGATACATCTCTACTAAGCACCAATAGCATCAAATTAATTGAAATACAATATGAAACTATATTCTTTACGTTCATCCCATTTCCTGTTATCCACGTTAATGTCAAAACAACGTTGATGTTTCACGCTGTCGTTCGGCTAAGGATATTATTTTAATTGAAATTAATTTACATTATATCTAAAGGACTTAAATAATTGGTAGATGATTAGCAAATATTTCGAAACTATATTGAATGATTATTTTTAAAGTATTTCAGAATTTTTCCGCTTTGGCAGGGCATAGCGTGACAAAAACAAAAACAAGACAAAATTGCGTAAAAACAACTGTATTAATTAACAATTAACATATATTTTATCTACAAGAAACATATAAATTAAAATTTCTCCGTATTCTTCTTATCACTAAAAGTCTAGTTGTTGTCAACCATATGAAAATGCGTAATACATGTAATTTTATTATATTATAGAATACTATATAATCTCCATAATTCATATAACGTGTGCTCAGTCATTATGGCCCCGTGTTTAATGTAATGTCACACAATGAGCGGTGACACGCGACCAGACGGAGAGAACTCTGGGAAATGAGTGGTTGTGCTGAGTGCTGTAGTATAGGAGACTGTGACGGAGAGAATTATTGTAATTGAATTTATTTTACTATGTATAGTGTTTATATGTATAGGTGAATAGTAGGGCATAGTTTAATATCAAATACTGGTTTTTCTTTTATTTAATTTTATTGTATTGTAAACATTGTATTACATTCATTATATTTCAGTAACTAGGTAAGATATATTTAAAACATAATTTTGATAATAATTAGTTGACCTAATAGTCTTCGTTTTTGTAAATATGATAAGCTGCAGGTGGAAATATACTTACTTATATTTATCAAAAAAATCTATTTTTGGTTCTATGTTTTAGGACATGTATTAGGACGACAACTCCTATACTATAAACGTCGTATAAACTAACCAAGAACTAAGAGTGAGGTTTGAGGCTATTGTGTTCGACTATTGAGGTGGTTTATTATCACCCCAGTTAAACGCGATTACGTTTGTTCGAGCTTTTGTATGGATGAAAGAGAATTTTTTAACAATAAATGCCTAGATGCCACCTGCGTTATTCTTATTAACTTTTTTTTTTCTTTCATGAAATTAATATTTTAATTAGCGACCAGCTCGAGCGACGTCTGTGTAATAATAGAAATCTAAATTTGATGTAATCATATGATACATCACTATGCCAACTCATTCACTCACTCTCTCTCAAAAACGAAATAAGGGTTTAATATAAGTTAATCGAATACTACTATATAATACAGAAGAATACTATATATTTAATATAGAATTGATTCACAAGCATTCCACAATTTCCGGTTCAACAGCGAAAATATGACAATCCGTTTCGGACGTAGTAGCTAGTAGCTGCTAGAAACTCGCCCAGTTTATGTGTTTTTAACGATCTTTTCTAAAACATAATTTATTTTTGTTTTATTAGGCAAAAGGTTTGTGTGTCACTTGGTCATTAGACGCTTCCTCCTATGTTTTTATTTTTGTTGTAAATGTATGGTACATTATTAAACCTGTGTTTCATTAATATTTTCATGATTTAAAGAAGGTTGCATCGGATCGTTTAGCCTAACATCGGAATGGTTGGCGAACGATGTTAGTGGCCTACGGTCAGCAGTGGACGGCAAAGACAGGCTAATTTTATTTCTTTATTTGTTTATTTGCCCTGTCAATATGAATAGAATAATACACCTCTATAAGACGTAAAAAAAATCATATGTAAGATTCAATCCAATCTAAAATTTTAAGAAACTCATCATTTTAAACTATTGTTGTCTTTTAATTATCATTCCACTCAGTTCTGGTTAAGAATAGAATTTGTGGTTCCTTATCTGACTATCACACCAACAAACCACTTGAGAAAAAGGATCGATGGATTTTTAATCAAGTAACACTATATTTGGCAATCTTCTTTAATCTTCATAGTAGGTACACGAATACTTCACCAAACGATAAGCTTTTGGCAAAAAAACATTTTGTCAAAGCTCTTTGAGTGTTCTGTATTTAGAGGCTTGTGATAGTTCCCGGTGATTTATCCCGCGTCAACGTTCTGCCGTCGACGTCGTTTTATTTCCACCAATTCGATTACGCGAAACTTTTTTCAGACATTCAGATCGAACAAAACCTTTGTTTGACATTCGCTTGTACGCTTTGTATATTGAATGAAATTCCTTTTTCTGACTGACGTTTAAACTGTAGTTATAAAATGTGGTGGAATTGATGACTGTTAATTAGTAAATATGTATTTTTTGCATTATTGTGATTATCAATATCATTCACTAACTTACAATTAGATAAATAACAAAAAGTTTTTTTAGTTTCACGCTAAATGCGGCATGTAGAGGGGTAGGTATATGGAATGCCACTGCGTCATGACGGCCTTTAATACTTTTTTTATAAATAAGACGGCCTTTAATACTTTTTTCTAAATAAGACGGCCTTTAATATTTTTTTCAGTGTAATATTTTTTTTAATTGTTTTTTTTTTCACGAAATAGCAAAGTGTAATGTTTTTTAAGGCCATAATAATACTTTAATTAAGACAAAACAGATTACAGTAATTCTACACTTAAATTTACAATTATACATTTTTTTTATATATTCCAAATATGTTACTAGAGTGGCCTTTTATTTGTTCCCGATATCAAGATTTAGTGCAAAATCATGTTTTGGGAATACGTGACCGGTGTCGGGTCCGGTGTTAAAACATAGAAAGTCTAAATACTGTCAATTTTGTATTATAATAAATTTTATGTAAAAAATACAGTACATATTTTTTTATTTCGGTATTAACATTGTTATTATTACTTTAAAAACTCTACAAAAATATGAAATAATATGAATAATCGTCATTATCAGCTGGTTGATGTTTATTTTGACTAGTATCTTTTACTACTTTTACCATTCTATACAAGACCTTTCATTCTAAATCCTTTTAATCCTTACACAATATTACTAAAAGGCAAAATATGTTCAATTCTCTCGTATTTCCTTTCCGAAAAAGCAGGTGTAACTATAAAATGGAGTTTTATCGTTTCTGAAATAGCCGGGCGGAGCGGGGTCCTGTTTATTTTCGATCGAAACAATTGGACTGACCGAACACATCTGAGGCCAGATCAATGACCAGCAAACATTATTAGAGATCACTTATTAAGATAACACTTTGTTATTACGCCAATCGATAGATTATCTATTTAGGGTAATAAAGATATAAAAATTGGTGTATGTGTTGTTATTGTTTTTGGGTTTGAATCTATGTCAATTCAGTATAGTTAATGGTAAAACAACATAATTAACCACCTTTTGGTTCTAGATCTCTACATACAAGTAATTTCACGTGAAAATAAAGTAACAGTGTTCTTGAGCTTCCGAAAATAAACCATTGAAGATGATGATGTATTTATTAGCTTCTAAGATTATTTTAGAATTTAGTCAATCCTATAAATATAGTAGATGGTAGATATAAAATAGATCAATTAACTTTTTAAAAATTATTTAGGTAGACAATATAAGAAAATATCCTGACAACTTTCTTCCTAGATATATAAATAAAATAATAAAAACTCTACCATTACTACTTCGGCATTAAGTAATGAATAAAGATATATAATTTACCTTATTAGATAATTCACGTGCACTCTACAGTAACTGTTACATAATACGGATGTTGTTTTACCTTCAAAGATTTCTATCTAAAACATCAATCATTGTATGTTAATAGAACTTACAACTGACAGCCAAAATGTGCTCTTAAACGTGTAATTTTTTTTTCATATTCACGCTTTTCATCTTATCCGTATGTAAAAGGAATCTACTATCATGATATTCGGTTCTCCCCTTACTGAAACCTTTGCGAAACTTAACGCTGCATTTTTATTTTTAACAAAATTATTTTAATTCCTTTCCTACGAGTAAAATATGGGTTCGTATATCCATGGCGTTTACATTTAAAGTTCCACTGCGCTATTATCGCCTTTACATGTAGGTATAGTAATTGATCTACAAAAACATAAATTGATTTCTCAATCACGATCATATCAAATTATGTGGATGATAAAAACAGGGGCACTGACCTTTCATCATTATTTATTGATATAAATATAGTAGTTTTGTGTGGGCGTCGTAAAAATTTCAAATTATTTCTCTAGGCCGACTTTCGACTTGTTGGTGAAATGTTATGAATGAAGCCCTAGTTTACTGCATGTATTTACAACTACAAATTGCATTATATTACAAACTCGCACGGTATTGCATTTTGTTAAAAATTCTAATCTATTTTTTTTTGGTAGGCAAAGGGAACCCAGTGTTAAGACACTCCGTTCCCCAATTTCCACCGAATTCTGGAAATCGAATCGCACTCCCGAGAATCGAACTATACAACGTATCGCGTTTACCCGATATACGTTTGTGCCCCTACGCCGCCTGGCCCCTACTGACTGACTGACGGGACTGTTCATCTACATACATTATACAAAAAATTTAGCAACAATTTTTTATTCAATATCAATGCAACAAATAAATCATTCATACACCAATTCAAATATATCCATGTATTAAGGTCATTATAATATAATAATTAGAGTTAGTACGTTCGTTAGTAAAGGGGTCAAGAGCTGCCGAGCGCAGCGGGCCAGGCCGACAACTGAAATAGCGCCGGAATAGTTCAACAGTCTTGGAGAATGCTCGCGAACGCTACTTCTATGTGTGCCACCTTAGAGGTTTAGTTTGCTTTGACTAATGTTATATAGGTAAACTTGTCGATATACTTAAGATATTTCGATCGAATGAAAATGTGTAGGAGTTACGAGCAGTAAACCCAATGATTAAGAGAATTCGGTGAAAAGTGAGGAAGGAAAGTGTCTTAATGACAACGGAGTGTCTCATCACTGGTTAGAAACTCCCTTTCCTGCGAGATACAGAGTGAAGCAAAGAAAGAAAGAATAATTTCAATAATCACTATAAAATCCCAACACGATTTCCTTTTTTTACACACCCTCTTTTTATTTGTTGTTTATACATCGATCTTTTACACATTGCCGCCCTTATAAACACTGAAACTGCTTCCACGAAATATGCTCGTTTCGAACTGTTAATTAACGCATAGTTTGATTTAGTTACTTATTAATATATAATTTATGTTCCTCGTATTATGTATAGATATGTAATTATGCAAAAGTTTAACGTTTTTGGCATTTTTGCTTTAGTAAAACATTAAACAAGTGGATAAATATGAAGTATTTAGTTATATAGTTATAGTGGTATAGGTTTCGGGTGAATGAGGTATTGAGTATGAATGAAGACGTTGAAATTCAACTATTAACATCATCAACAACCCCGAAATTTCAGCAGAAATTAGTGTGTTTTAACACTAGGTTAGGCTAAAAAAATTTCAATTATTAACTCCGTAAGTGAAGAAAAATTGTAAGAATTAATAATTAGTAAAATATTGCAAGACCACGAAATATAATATGTGTTCACTCCTACCTTTCGAGGTGTACCCGTATAAACAAAAATCCAAGGTATTCGTACGATTCCCCAAAATTATGGGCTTAGGTTACTTCGGAGTCCGGACCATCCTCACGTCTGTAATATACTTTATTTTATTAGGAAATTCTCAGACTACCTGCATATTACTAGATTGAATTACATACGAGACCAGAATATGTTGTGAATTAAAATATGTATTATTGATAATGAAAACTAAAGGAAGAGGATGAGAAAATGATATATTTAAAATTTTCATGTCTTCGCTCTGGCGAAGCACGGCGTTGAATTCCGCCACTCAACACATAATGAATCCAGATTTTAGCAGAAAATAGGGAACAGAGTATCTTAATATTAAGTTCCCGCCCGATACCTACCCTGGTGTTTGCGGGATATAGCGTGAAACTGAAAAATAAAGAAGTTAAAGTTTAAATAAGTAATAAGACTTTCCTTTATGTCTTTAATTGTTTTCAATAACAATAAAATTGTTTATACCCTTAGGTATATGGAAAAACATACACCTAAATCTGATATATTTTTTTATATTTGTATTTCAATATAATACATTAGGCACAAATGAATAAATTGGATATCGTGGTGCAGGACATGAGAGCCCATGCTCCTCTATCCACCAAGGACGTTAAAGACGAAGAGGAAGAAGAAGCACTAGGCTCAAATTTAATCTTCTCCATTAAAGCTTTCTTCTCAAATTTTCCTAATTAATAAAATCTAATCTAAAGAAATTTTCATTTAACAGTATATACTTTTGATAGCAAGTACTAGTACAGTAATCGTTAAGAACAAAACCCCATTATTTTTTTATCAGGTTCAAGCACCTCTTGTAAAACATTTGTTACAATGTATGATATGTGTAGTTGACGTCATTCTGGTACGCCGAACGTTTTTGATGGCCATTTAGATATATTTTTTATCTGTTATTAATAACTATGTTAATTATTTTTTTATCTGGATGGTTTTTTTATGTGTCGATGTGAGAGTAGTTTATAATCAATGGGTTATTTAGTTAACTAACTAGAGAGACTGGTAGTCATGTTTTTGTGGCAACTATTCTTATACTTAGGTAAGGTAACAATGTCTTGAAAATTCAGCGGGAAGTGTAGAACAGAGTGTCTTGACACTAGATTCTTTGTGCCTACTCAGCTATATGCACAATACATCGTAAAGCTATACAGAACATTATGGCGTAATGGGTTAGAATCTGACGTTAAATGCGTGGGCTGTGGGTTGGATCTTCATTCGAAGGAATGAAGGGCATTTATATTTCTCAATCTGTCACAATAAACCGTGGCGCTTAGATCCAATAGTTAACACGTAGTGGGGTACGGATACGGAGTGTCTTGACACTATCTATGTTCTCTATGACTCATCTATGTGATAAAAACTGTGAAGCTGCATTTGCCTAGCCATGTGCACGTGTCACAGTTAAAACTCTCCCTTCGAGTGTTTCTTAGAGACTCAAAGCCGGGTCAGGGCGCACGTCACATCTGCTTGAATATTTTACAACCAACGATTAACGCCTGGAACATTTTTTTGTCTTTTTTTTTAATAAGGGACTTAGTTTTGTTTAGTATTAAATACAACAACAATAAAAATAATGTGTTTTTAGTCAAACCTAATGGCTTTATATACCACCCAATATGTCACAGCAGAACAACAGGAAAAGGAGATACATAATTTGATTTTTTTTTATTATTTGACATTGGACTGGTATGAAATGTGACAATTTCTGGAAAAGAGTGACTTACTTTTAGTGTCCATCTCGCATAAAGCGAAAAATGTATTAAGAAACTAAACATAAGTATGTACTTGTACATATTGTAATACAATATGTATTTATATTTTTTTTATTTTTCTTGTCATGTGTTATTAGTTGATATTTATAATCCATATCCGCTTAAACCCGAATAGAAAACGGAAACGCCATAGTTCACTGACAGCTTGTCGCTCTTTTAGCTGTGCGTCAAATTTCCTCAAATCATCGCCCGTATGAGGCGCGATTAGTCATCCAAATTCCAAATTCAAATATTAAAATTTAATAATAAAATTTATGAGATCTGTCGTTGTTTATATTTTTTTGTTTTTATAGTTCTTACCAATGTTTTTCTATCAATGTCATGTAGTAACATCCACTAAAATGATGGTAAAAATTTAGGAACATAAAATATAACTACCCACTCCTTAAGTCATAACTCTCCTTAACACTTCACTAACGAAATATTTTAAAATTAGTAATTATTTTTTTTTACTTAATACCATTAAACAAATAATAATCGCACATTACAATTCAACAAACGAAAAAATCATACATAAAAATAACCCTCATAAATCAAAAGACTAGTCAAAATCTATCTCCATACTGAAAGTTTTCTAGAAACATTTTTCTGAACCGTAAAGCACGTAATAAATTACAGTATAAGCGCTAAACTTTTTGTAGGAACTAAGCTGCTCTAGCCTCGAATATTTTCATTATTATTGCCTTACTCAATTTGGTTCTTTTACGCTACACTCTTTGTTGCTTCTCTATAAAATTGTATAGACTTTCTTGTGAACGTTAGTTTTTGTCTTTGAAAGTATTTGATGAAAGAAATCGTTTATGAAAAGCTTTTTGTGTCATTTGGTTGCAGATATGATATTAATACCAGTGATTATTTTTTTACTATTTTTCTATATAAATGTATATATATATGATATATAATAATAAATAAAAATATCTTTGTGTACCGTTATCCGTTAACTATAGTCTCTTACTAATATTTTTTATGAATAAAAGGTAATAGTTCAATTATAAGGCCGCCTTTGCTCTATATAAAAATTTATTATATTAATTAAATATGTATAATAGTCCTTTTTTTAAAATAATTATGCATCTCCAAAGAAAAGTGAAACCAATACCATAGACCATTTCGCTATGCTTTTAACACTCGAAAGTCATCCAAAATCTATTTGTATATTATTATATTTACTCTACTAACTATATTTGCGCAAAAAATATTACTTTAAAACTTTAAATTAAATATTTAAATTTTTAAAGAATTTCTCAGTGTACAGTTTCCCAGAACAAAACAGCTGCATTAACTAATTACATCATTACAGCTCATATTTATAATAAAACAAAACCCACTCAGTTCAAATCCAGCTGGTGCGTAATAGGGGAAGCGTATTTCATTTGTCCACAGTGATCGCACGGGAAACGGCGTCATATCCTTGTGACATCATGCCACGCTTGCCACGTGGTTGGGTTTCATCAAATATGGCATGTTAATTATGATTCTGTTAGCGTCATACTTTCATACGGTTTTTTTTTGCTTTGATACTGATGTGGAAATGTTCTACTTATGGGATATTATTTTTTTATACGCTTGTTGTGAAGAATTGCATATAGTTGATTAAAAATGTAGGCATTACGAAAAGGTTTGGAACTGAAAAAAAAAATGTATGCAGTTCACATTTCAATAGAAGAGCAATACGTTACGAAATAACTAAATCTTTATATTCTTCTTGTCTAAAATTTTAGATAGCAAAGAAACTTAAACATAAACTTTGTCTAAAACAGACCGAAAACTAAGTAAGTGACTACTCTTTTTAAAACAAACTCGTTTGTAGCACAGGATTCAGCCCGATGCCATTACCAGAAGAAAATAGTGTTGGTAGCTATACCTACTTAGTTTAAGTCCTTACACAAGATGTTCTTCAAATAAAAAACTCAAATAAAACAGAAGCGCAAAGAAGAAGAAATGAAAATATAAATTTAAACAAATATTTCATTTCCTAGAGTATCGAACCCACAACCAGTCGCATTTACAGTCACACACTCGTGTTCCTGCGCCACGACTAGCCTCCATTCTTCAAATATTTTCTATATATTTTAATAAATCACTTTAATCCAATTGTCTAACTATTAATCTTATTAAAAAGTATTGAAAATCTTAAGTTGTCTTCAAGGTAATCCTCATTAGGGCATGACTGCCTTAATAAAAGTGACCTTCTGAATATTGAACTAGTATGGAGATTAAAAAATATGTACATACAAAAGAGGAAACCTGACTTATGTATGTGACAGGTTAACTTAACCCTGGCACACTCCAAGAAGTAACTACTTTATTATTGAAGTGACCCATTTTAATCAAATTGTCATAATAAAATGAATACTTATAATATAGAAGCCTAAATATTTTTTATTGATTGCTAGTATAAAAATAGTTATTTAAAAAAATATTGCGTGGAACATTATTTAATTAATGTATATATATTCAGTAATGGAAGAAACTACAATAAAAAATTAACACTTGTTAACATTCTGTATTCAACATTATAATATTAAAAACTTTGAATTATTGACCTTTGAAGTTAAATTTAAATGAAAACATATATTAATAACTTGTATTTCCATCGATATTACTATTTAACATATACCATTAAAAAATACAAAAAAAACTACTGACAGGTTTAAATTTCAAACTATTTCATTTTAAAATATATAAAACCATCCTGAAACAGATAGCCTAACGTTATATATTTTATATATATTTCGTTGGAAGTGAATTATTTGGTCAACACGCCGCAGGCCGTAACGTGGCCCGTGTTTACACGCACTGTGTACAATACTGCGCAAAATCGTACAGCAAACTCGTATTCAGCGATAGAAACTTTTACAATGGAAATTTAATATGGAAAAATCGTGTTTCAAATGTATGTGTTTTATAATGCTTTCAATATTGAATAGGGTGGTTTTTATTTGAAATATTATTATGTAGGGTTTGATGAAATAAATTGAGGCTTTTTGTAGTTCAAACTTTATATTTAAAATCATAATAGTATAAATATTAAACGTAACTCGGAGGATTCATTTTTATTCAGTCCCTTCTCTTGCAAGGCAAACCGCGGCGTTAGGTTCCGCTACTCTACACACAATGTCTCAATGTGTCAAGCATGAAGCTCAAAGTAATAAAGGTTATATATTATACTGCTGTAATATATTATATACAAATCTGTTCCGTTTCACGCGTACTCTACGACATAGTAGAGTCAACGTCCTACCAATGCATTCGTTATTCATGGCGCATTACATATTACGGAAAATATCATAAACACGCGTTTCATAACAAACTAGCCTTATTCTGTATTATTTATGATTTATTGCAAATACACATCTCTTTATTTTGATTTGAACAGTATGTGTGTGTAATTTATGAACTTTAAACTGTACCATGAACAATGCTGATTGAACTATTAAATTTTGGTTGTATAATTCATGTTTTTTTTTAACTTCACCTGTATCTCGCACATATCAAGGCAGAGGGAACCTGGGATCCTTAAGACACTAGTTTCTCATTAAAACACTTCCGTACCTTAAGGTTCCGCCATATTGCGGCGATTTGCCTCGATCAGAGTGAGGAAATGAAAATATTAAATATTTCATTGTTAATAAAATTCAGTTGTTAATAAAATTGACATTCTGCTTAAGATACGAATATGGTCTGTAATTGTTTTTTTTTAAATGGCATAACGTTAAATAATAACTAATATACATAAAGATCAGCTCTATAATATCTATTTACACTTCAAATAAACAACGAGAGGAGAGTAAAATAGCATGCACATTATTTTGTTTTAAAAATTACTAATTTTAACATTATCAAAAAATCTGTATTCTAGATTAATTTCTGCAGCAATGTTCTATAGGAAAACCAAAATAAAGCTAGAAATTATACACAAATGTTTAAATATAGAAACTGTAAGTCACGTTTGTGTGGGATTGGGAATTACGAAAATAGTGACTGTTCCTCATATATTTAGATTTAACGAACTGAAATAGATGAAAGAATGCTTGCACTATTTGCATCTATGTATATTTTATTTTGTGAATAAACGATATTTAAAAAAATAGAGACCGTCCGAAGAGTGTTGACTTTAACGCAAAGGTTGTGGATTCGATCCCCATTCGAGGGAATGATTGAAATTTATTAATATTTTCATTTCTTCACCTTTAAATTTTTTTTTTATTTAATACGATAATGACTTTGTAGAAAAAATGAAGAGATCTTAAATGTAAATATCGATGTCTATCATCAAACGGCATGTGAACCGTATAAACTATAAACAAAAACATTGCAAAGCATCCAGGTAATGACGTGAGGAATGAAATGCTTACGGTCTAGAAAATAACAGTGTAATGATGAATAATGCCACCGCGTGTTTGACCGTCATTTTACATAGAAAATAAAGCCTCTATAATACTATTATATATATGTATATGTATTTTCTGAATTTACTTAAATCATATAAGTAAGTCTAGACATCCAAGTTATGAGCTATTAATATATATTTATTTATATATTTTATTACTAGTTGATATTATTATAACCATAAGCAAAAGACCGTGCAAAGTGGAGTAGGTTGAGTAGGAAGGCAGACCCTGGCAATAGCCGGGATTAATGCCAGGAGGAAGAAGAAGAAGAAGATTATTATAACCATAAGCATAATAAGGTAATTTATTTGCTTCTAGAGTTCAATCTTGCTCTAGTTGATTATAAGAATAACATTGGTATTCGACGGACAGAGTTAGATAGTCTTACCAATTTACAAAGTTGGCGTAAATCGACGATGATAGTTAATGGTTCAATTTCCATTTGAGATTCAAATATATGTGAAATTATTTTCTTTGAAAATATTTTACCAGGGTGGCTCTACAAATATAATGTTAAACACCCGAAATAGCACTCAGTGTCTTTTAAAACAGAAGAAAAGTAGAGAACGGATTCACATGTAGGCTTATGCTGGAGTTGCAAATAAAAATAATAATAAAATGAAATAAATTAATCTCTATATAATGATATGCACATTATCTAAAAGGTCAATCGTTATAACCTTATTTTATAAATTATGAAAAGATAAACCATTCAAAGCGTGAAATCGTAATAAATAAGGCACATTTCACACCGGATACGCGTAGTTGCCGCGTCTGTCTGTCACGTATCGCTAAACTCATAAACATGGTTGACATTTCAGAACACGCCAGGCCCTCGGACTATATCAAAGAAGGCGGAAGTCCCTTCTCGTTTAAAAATAAAGATATATGATGCTGGGCATTGTTGTTACGGATAATTAATGGTATTTTTTTTGCTCGGTTTGTCTTCATCATGGCACAGTTTTGGAATGAATGAGAATTGTAGATTTTAAAATATTTCAGTTTTTATTGTTAAAAGTGTTTTTATTACACTCGAGAAGTTGTATTTCTTACTTAGAAATCGACTATTTTATCATAACATTATTGCAGTATTTGAAAGAAATAAATCATAATATAATCATTCCCTTTTTTCCCATGAAAATATTTACTATCATATCATTCATATTATTGTGATTGAAATTATGTTATTTTATGCTCTACAATTTTATATGACCAATACGAGCCCAATATAAAATAATAAAAGCGGGAAATAAACGATATTGTATAGTAATTGTTTTTTTTGTTGCGATGTAGTAAACGAACATTTATGTCTTTGTTATATTTTGGTTATTTTGTGTTTATTAAATGTTATTCCACAAAAATAATGAAAATGTATTTTTAAATGGCTCTAACGCACGTTTTATTTTTCTTGACAATGTCCACTAAAAAAATTCCTTTTCTTGCTCATTTTTAGTCGTTACACGAATTATTTATGAATCTGGGAAATCGAAATGATTTAAGAACGAGTCCTAAATGTGATCTAAACCTACACTACATAAAGTCATGTCAACTACACATAGATAAACGATATCTTATAATACTCCTATAGTAGCTATACATAATATATTATACTAACTTTAAACTGATAGCAAACTCCTTTAACTCGCAGGTAAATTGAAATC
Source organism: Heliconius melpomene melpomene (assembly GCA_000313835.2). Taxonomy (NCBI): domain Eukaryota; kingdom Metazoa; phylum Arthropoda; class Insecta; order Lepidoptera; family Nymphalidae; genus Heliconius; species Heliconius melpomene. Next base: position 18,466 of record HE671710.1, read on the forward strand.
TAGAAAACGTTCACAGTATTCTCTGGAGTCTAGACTCTAGACTCTAGACAGATCTCGATACCGGTAATGTTCCGTTATAGCGAAGTTCTATGAAAGGCAAACTAGGCACATCTTTTTATGCAGTAACCTACTAACTTCGGGTTCTAAATAGGTGAAAAGTGGGGTTTAATATTCTAAATTATATGAATAAATATCCGCTCCTTAATTTCCGTTGAAATCTGGAAACATTGCACGTTGGGTGATAGAACTCAACGCCGTGCTTTGCCTCGACACCGGAGCGAAGAAATGAAAATATTAAATAAACCATTACCTCGAGTGGAAATCGAACCCATGCACGTTTGATCACACGCTTGTGCCCCTGCACCACAGCAGGCCTCGAATCGAGATTTTGTTAGTAAACTGTTATATAAAGACTCTACTTTTATACTAAGAAAACATAATTTAATCATTATATTCATATTAATATGTAGTTTTTTTAAATGTAAATAAAAATTATCAACCTAACCGTTATTCTAATGTAAATGAAACAAAAAAACATATACAACAGCACTACTCTCATAGGATAAGTAGATAGCAAATAAACGAGAAGCTTTTAAAAGAATTGCAATTTGACTTGTTCGGTTTAAACGACGTGCTAGCTCTAGAGAGAACCTCAGTTTATTTTTATTTAATTAAGTGGTGTGGTCAAGACTTAATTCGTTCGCGCGTGTGGCGTCCCATTTAGATTGCATTGTGATGTAGGTTAATTTAATTAATGAGGCTCTTTTAAAAGACTTTTAAATTGAAAAAAGTAAATTAATTGCTTTGTTTCCTTAGCAAAAAATGTATTTATTTTTTATAAAGTACATTCTCTTTCTTTTTAATTGTATTTATTGGTTGTACTTTTTTTTTCAATTAGACATTTGTTCGGTATAAGATGGCTGAATAGTGATGACAGAGACGTTTGCCCTTTGATCTCTAATATCTATATAGTGATTATCTGTTACTTTTTAGTGAAATTAGTTTTTGGAAACGTTGTAGATATTGTTAAAATTAGTAGAACTATTGTACAAAATTTCACGTAGATCTCTTAAGGAATCCCATTTTAATATTTAATTATCATTAAATTTTAAATAAGAGTACACACTATACTATACAGAAAAGAATATTGAGAAAGATAAATTTACTTATTATTAATAATTGTTATACCACAGATAATAGTAGAAAATCATTATTAGTAGAATATCATATTATCTTACAATATTTAAATATACCTAAGTAAATAGATTACATTTACGAAAATGTAGTTTTAGCTTAAATATATACAAAAATATTAAAAAGAACGGTACTTAAAAAACCCGACTCTATATATAACGCCAACAATAAGTCAACAAGACAAATGTAGCTTCCTAACACACATTAGTCAAACTGTCTCCAACTTGTTTGTTTAATTCAATCAGAATTATATTCATTTATAAACATTCACTAAATCAACGTTTATTTTTGTATGCGTCTCTAAAAAAATACGTCTAACGAATTCCGGACGTTCCAACTTATGTTAGCATTGCATTTGGTAAAAAATAAATAGTCCGATCAAGCTTTATAAATAACTAGATTTGTGGAGCGACGAGCTGTTCTACGGTGAAGGATATAAAATTAGAGTCCGTTTACATGTTCAGTTTTTTTTTGTATTTTTTGCTTACAAACAAAAAGTGTTACTCGTGTGGCGTGAAATCTATTTTGATATAGATAATATATGGCAAACTAAATCTTGTCAGTGTAAACGGGCGTTTGATTCAGTTGCCTGAAATAATCAGAAGCTGCCGCGGCGGGAGCGAAAGAGCTCATGCGCATTGCGCTCGCGTTTTAGAGTTATTTTAAAAGAATAACAAATAAGTATTCCTATGTTTAATTTAATATATTTTAATATTATCTTAGTGGAATAGATAATAATGGATTGTTAAAAGTGTAATGATTATGCTCTTTGTGAATATGAGGAGAGAATAGTGAAAAAGTTGTTATTTTTTGTGTAAATAAAAACATGAATTTTTAGTGAACAATTCAGTAATGTAAATAGTGATATTACAGAATTATTAAAATACAAAAATTTGAATATTGACAAAAAATATTCGGATAGTGTTGCATTCGTGCCAAAAGCCATGTGTGGGAGTTAATGTATTCGTAAATGTGCTTTAAATAAGTGTTTATGATTTAGACATGGTGGCTCTGCTAGAGGTGGCTTCACCTAATAATAACTATTTCGCATCATTTTTACCTGTAAGTTGTTATTTTATGTCAAATTATTTTTAGAAGGACAAAGAGTTTCCACAGTACAGGCCGGTAGAACTAAATCTCGCGCTTTTCCTTAACTAATAAAATATTTTAAAAAATCTAAATGGTTTGTTCATAAAAAAATTAAATTCATATTTTTAACAATTTTTTTAATTTTGTAAGATTTGCTTTTTGGACTGTTTTTATATGATTGTTATAGTGTGAGATATACAATGAGATCGTTTAAATTTATTTATATTTACATTTATTTGGTTATAACACCAACATACATATTTACATATTGTCTAAATTAGAACTGAACTTAAACTCACTGTCCAAAAACTACAATTACTAAAACTCTATAAATTCTTCAAAAACTGGAAAATTTTATCACTCCATTTATTTATTTTGTACATATGAAATATTCAGAAGATGAAAATTTGCTAGGGTTTGTTTTTGGCGATAAATTTTATTGCATAATCGATGCATGCAAATCACAACACGGTTTACATAATAACATTTATTCCACACAATGTTTGTCCAACATACCGTGCACTTGCCATACAGAGATAACATTTGTATTTTATATAAATATAATTCGTGCTAGAAATTGAAAATATGAACTAGATATATTTTTAACAAAGCTACATTTGTACACATTATGATACTTATGACAGTTGTGAGTTCGATGTCATTTCGGGGGAATGACTATATTCCTTTTTTCGATCTGGTAATAAGACAAATCGTGTCGAGTCGCTTAACAATAGTTTCCCTCTGCTACTACTATCTATATATAGCCTATCCTGCTAAATGCGGGATACAGCAGGAATAAAAAAATACTATATTTTTTGTTATGTTAAGTATTTTATCTTTCGTATTTTATAAATATTATTACTAAAATAGATAAATATATTAGATAAATATATTAGAATAATAGATTAATAAAATAAAATAGTTTGTAATTCATCTAGCGTGTGTTTGAACTCCCAACCTTATTATGTTTTGATAAACTATCTTCTTGATTACTTCCTTGTTAAAACACAAAACAAGCTAAAGATAAAAAGCATATTTCATAACTTTGATATTTTGCCAAACGAATGTCCTTGGCCAAATCTGGGTCTTCTGTACGTTGTTTTTATGTAAATAAGAACTATATTCCTATGTTTTGTTTTACTTTATTGTATTTAAAATATTCATACCTATTTTACATATAGTTTTATAACATCATTTTCTTTTTTACCAATAATAAAATAAGTTTTTTTTTCTATTTCAGACTGTTAATTCACCGCCTGTTCCCCATCGAGATATCTCTGGTGCATCTACTACATCCTACCGGCCATATAATGAAGAATATACCTCCGTCCAACCTCATTTAGATCGACCACTTCAAACAGAAGTAGATGTTGAACGTTCCAAAAAAGATAAGAAATGGTCCATTGGTAAACTATTCCGCAGAAAAAAGAAAGAAGAAGATAGTGGCACGTCATCTCAGTCTGATGATGGAAATTGTTCACCATCGAAAAAAAAAAGTAAAAAGAAGAAACGTGCACCACTTGTGAACAACTTTGATCACATAGTGATCAGAGATAGTAGAAGGGCTCAAAGTCTAGCAAATACTAATCTTAGAGATGCTACCGACGATGGGGTCTTGTCGGATCCTTCAGCTGGATTTATAAAGTACAGAGCTGATAATCCTGAGACATACAGCATTTCGAAAGAATCTATTCAGCTTAAAGATGATACTTCCCGATCCGGAAAAGGAATCTTTGATTTGCCTTCACGGAAGAAAAGAAAAAGTCGTATGAAGGCGCGTGTTGAAGCGTTACGAAATAGCATGAAAGGAGAGTCAAGCAGTGATGAAGAATCTTTAAAATCATCTTCGAACTCTTCTTCAATGATTAGGTTTCGAAGTGATGATTCATTAATGAGGTCACGAGATAGCTCACTTAACAAAAGATCTAGGAGTGCCCGAAATGAAAGATATATTAAAAGATTATCTCGTGACGAAGAAAATCAATTAAATAAGGAAGCAGAACTTCTTCAACAAGGATACACAAAAGCAGAGGTTGAAATGTTAACAAGAACGCCAACTAGTCAGAGTAGTGGATACGGCACATGCAAACGTGAAGCAACTTCTAAAATTGTTGCAGACCAACTAGCTATGAACGATTCTAACAGACGTCCTTTTAAATCTGAGTCAATATCATCATTCCCGTCAACTCAAAGTTACCCTTCATCTATTAATTTTAATGCTAAAGTTAACAACGAACGTATTAATTACTCCATACAATATCCAAATAACAATACTAATAGAACTTCATTATACGCTAAGAGCAACAGAGAAAGCAGTGTGTCAAACCAGTATGAAAACCCTGAAAGTATTATGTGCGTTAAATTTCCTTTAGGAAATGTTACAAATATTAAAAAGGAAGAAAAAGCTCCCCCGGTACCGCCACCTCGTGATATGCATCGAAAAGTTGTTACACCTTTATCGATGTATTATGAAAATAGCCCTACTGTAATTGAACGTAGCTCAAATCACAACGTTAAGCATGGAGTCGTCAATAATGATTTTGAAAGAATTATGAGACGAAGTCAGGAGAGATTAGTTAATTACGGATCAAATGGGTTACGTAGGCCAATATCAAACTCAGAAGACCATATAGCCATGCAGAATAATGAAAATATGTATAGCCATTACTTTAAAAATGAACAACCTCGTAGGCCTGCGTCAGTTTCCGCGGAGCCTAATCATTATGGTCTCTTTGTAAATAGTCCACCATGGAGAAAGCAGACTATTCAAAATAGCATAATTACACCAGAACCAGTTCAAATGAAACAAGACTATCTATATTACGCAGATCAAAACCCGCGATCAAGACGTCCTATTAGTATTAAGAATACCCAAAATAGTAATCAAAATCAATATTTAAGTGACTCTCAGGTTTCTAAAGACAAAAACGAAATATTATATCACAGACCTAGAAATGCATCAGAATTTTGGAAAAAAATAGATGATGCTGAGAAACAAAGAAAACAACAGAATGCTTTTGCGCATTCACGAAGTAATAGTGAATACTCTGGAACCTCTCACATGAGTAGGCCTTTTCAGTCTAATGAATCAAAAAAATCGGCATGGAGAAATAGAGATGTAACGCAAAATGTTGAGGCCTCAAATAAAAGTAAATCTGTCGACATCATAGATGGTGCCAAAGTATGGAAAGCTACTACAGAATACAAACGTGCAAATACTGTTGAGCCACCACAAACATCAACTTCTCCTCCAAAAACACATACTCGTCATAAATCTGATACATATGTCTCAGGCCACACATGCCAAATACCATCCGACGACGAAAAAAATTCTGAAAGAAGGAAGTCAACAAATCTCGATGATGCTTTGAATGAACTTGAAGCAATATATAATAGCTTAGGATTGGGTGATGAAGATTTACTAGACAGAGCTGAACGACGAGAATTAATGACACCAAAGTTTTATGACCATTTTAATGATTGGAATGGTAATGATGGTGACATTCAACTAAGAAGTCAGCCTTCTACTCCTTTAAGACGAACATCTCGTAGGTCAACTTTACCAGATAAACTTCAAGACGATATGGCCTTTAGAAGGATGAATTCTTTTTCGAATAAAGAAAAAACAAATGGAAAAGACACACAAACCCAAATCAGCTATATGTTAGCTTCACCAGTCTACGTGCCTTATGCTTCAGACGATGATAGACAGTCTGAACGTAACGAGCCAGACATAGTATTTGATGATGTAGTGTATAGAAATATTAAACAAACGAATAATCGCCTTAAAACTATGGATCCTCAGCCACCGTTTGGTATTCCTGTAGGACCTGTGTCACCGGCTCCTCAGAGTGACTATTTACATGCTACTCCGGAAAACAAAGTAAGGTCACGCTTTGTGCCAAAACGGTCGCCTGATATTGTAGCTGACGATCTAGCTTATAGAAGCCTGAGAAAAGATAGCAGGCATTCAGCGCTTTTTAATGGTGAAAATTATAATGGATACGTCAATAATAACAGTTACCCTGAGTTTCCTGTTAGTAAAGATTCTGCTGCAAACCTTAAGAAAAAACGAGCAGTACGATCTCTGTCCGCCAATATATTTACTATGATTCAAAAGGAAATTGATGATGCTCTAAACATAAGTAGGGTGCCACCGTTACAAAAAACTCACAGCAATAGTGATGTCATGAAACGACTCCGTGAAACTTTTGAAAAAAATGACAACCAGAAGGAATCCCCATTATGTCCCCGAAACAAGGTAAAACAACGACATAATACTGTCAACTTATTTGCCAATAGCACTTCTTCACTTTCACATCATTTCGCAAAAGATGATTCATTCATTCATAGTGATGATATATGTCTTGCTAAATCATCTTCATGTGATAAATCCAAAAGTTCATCGCCATCCAACCGATCACCACAAGCATCAAAACGGTCATCAAAAGATGAATTTCAACAGGTCCTTAGTTTGCTAGCACAAGAAGCTATGGATACTAGTAATAAGCTAGGAGTTGCTTTAGCCGAACTTGACAAGAATCGAAATAAAAACGAGACATCTGATATTCAAAATAGAATATCTGATAGTAGAACGAATTTTTTAAATGGTTTAACCGAAAAAAACTTTGACAGTGCTCAGGCTGAATTGAATCATGACGAAAATTTAAAAGATATCGTTTCTCCTGTAAGTGAGAAATCTAAAGCTATTCATGATGAAAATTCTAAAGCTAAAAAAACAGAAGATAGTTTGTTGGTAATTTCCGATCAGCTTCATAAAGTTGAGGATCAATTAAAACATAATTTTGAAAAAGAACTGAATGTTACTGAAAATAACGATACACCAAGTATTATTAATATAGAAAATTCTGCAATTTCATATGAAAAGCGAGGCACACCTGTTGTCAATAGTTGCATAGCTAATGGTGTACCCAGTAAAATACCACAATTACTTAATGAGTGTAATGAATGTGAAACTGCAAATGATATTCAATTAGATAAGCCGGCTCCAAGATTCCACTCTCTTAATCCATTTTTAAGTACTGATGATAAAGTAAAAGAAATTAATGAAATAAAAGCATTTACAGAATTAAAAGAAGGCATATCTGATTTAATCGCTGGTATTGCAGAAGTAAATGAAAAGTTATTTGATTCAAAGAGATCTAATAACGACAAAAGTATTATTTTAAATAATGAACTAGATTTACCTAAATATAACGAAGAAATACACAGTAATTCAAACGATAATGCATCCAATAGAGTGTCTGGAACTTTGTCAATATATGATGACGACGTAGATACCAAAAAAGACATTGATTCAACAGAATACAATTCATCAGAAGAATTAGCAACTATATTTAATTTTAATTATGACAACAAAAATCTCAATTGTAATGATGAAATAAAAAAGAGTAACGATAAAAAGGAACGAGATGATTTAAACTCGCCAAAAATTGTAAAATCAATTAATCAACACTTAAGAAGGCTTTCATTCGACGAGAGCTCTAGTCAAAGTAGTTCACTGCCAACCACCGTAGTCCCTTGGAGAGCTAAAAGGCAAAATAATTCACAAAACGAACACAAAGGTACGTGGTCTCTTATCATGCACGGTGTTTGGATTTCACTTTGATCATTTGCATCCCGCTCGTGTCCGTACTCGTATGTCATTGATTGGCTGTTTTATGTTTTATTAATTTAGAATATTTGGTAAAAAAAGTATTTTATTTTTTTATAGTTGCGTTGTTATTATTTTGACAGGCGATAATACGAAGTCAAAGCGCAATTGGCACGACAATGGCACGTTGATGTTAGCTTGTTCCTACACATTAATGTTCTCCCAGCACCTGGCAGACCTGGATTGGCTGACGCTGCTCGGCTTGCTGTTGGCAATGATCACCATCATTGCTATGCTAATTATTTGATGTTACACGCTATATTTTGTTATACTTAAGTATATTTCAAAACATTCTTAGTAATATCTACGATGCCGGGCACATCTTATATTCTGAGGAACAATACATTAAATATTTAAATTGCAAAAACAAACTTTGAAAGTTTTAATTAAGTATTCTAATGAACTCGATATTTTTAACTGTGATGTTATATTTTAAAATTGTTTTTTTTATTAAAATTAAAAATTGATTCGGAAATGTGCCAAATATGATCGATACAAAAATGTTTTTAAAATTTTATCATTACTTACATAACGCATGAATAAAGCTGTTTGCATGTCAATTCTTTTTAATTATAGCATTGTGTTCTTTTATACTATTTATGAAGCTTATTTTACATGATAACACAAACATATTAGATTTAATTGTTATCAATATGTTGCAAATCTAGTAATTCTTTCTTTTTATATATAAAGCCTTAATTTAAAATTTTAAAGGAGTGTTGTGTGTGCAACAGTATTTGGTTCTAAAAATTTATTCTGACGCCTCTAGTTTACTATTCTTGTTCAATTTTGAGTTCGCAAAATAATTATCCTTTGCTTTTTACATCACTGGTAGATAATACTAATATAGTTTGTGCTTACCAATATCTTAAAATAAAATAGTTTATTAACATAGTAAAGCTGTATGTATTTATTTTATGTTGATAACATTACAAAGAAATATAAAAATTAAAAATATATGTACAACGGCCCATAAAATATAAACATTTGATTTCTACGAACCAGCCAAAAATCTTTATCTATCGGTTATAATTCGATGGAGTCATGTTTGAACATTCTACTATTATTAATAGTAAAATAATGTTATCAACAGCTAGCTTTGTTAAATACAAACAGTAAATTAATATATTTTTACTTATTTTTATATAAAATATTTATTGAAGAGTTTTTTAAACATTTCTTAAACAAAATCCTGTTCTTTTCTAGGTGAAAATCGATTGCCACAATAATTGCTCTGCCGACTTTTAAAGGTTAAGTCCTGTTATTTGTAAGCTATTGTAATTATTTTATGTGTAATTATTACTTACCATTGTACTGTTTTATTCTATTGTTATATAAAACTACTTACTTGTACGTAGAGGCTTCCAGTTTAAAAAAGCGTTATTTATATGAAAAAGTTAAGATCAAATAAAATGTTTTTAGTTAATTTGATGTTTTATTTTCCTTCCTTCTTCAATTTTCAATCAATCTTTTTTGTTTATTCAAACACTCAACAAGTAAGTAATGCTCCGATAAATTCAGTCTTAGCTCCATTCCCTCTGCCTATGCTTGTGTGTGTGGGATATAGTGTGAAGCTTATTTTTTACTATTTAATCAATCTTATATCAGAAGTCCTTATTATGCATTTACAGGCTGTAATTTTGTCTTAAAATAATTAGTAGTAATTTAATCTTGGCTCTGGTCCTTGCTATTTATTCTAGAGGATAGTGTTTTCTTTAAAATGTAAAAGTAATCAGAAAATAAGTATTTATCTTTAAAAATAATTGGTATCGAAATGCAGTTTAGAGGAACGAGTCATTAAAATTTATTAATTTGGAAAAAATAAGCTAACTTCGATTAGTTTCATAACACAGCTAAAAAATATTATTAGCAATTCATAAAATGAAAATTTTAAAATAAAGGTACTATGGTACGGTTAAACGGTAAAATTTAATAAAGATTTAATTAATTAAGTTATGATTTTATTATCAATTTCCTCCACCTAATGCCATCTACCATCTTTGTAGAAAATTAAATTTCATTGTCAACTACATCTATAAGGGTTTATTAAAAACAATATATACCTTCTAATACTGCTCAAGTTATTCAATCAGTCATCGATAGATGGCGCTAAGCGCGGGGATATGTAAAATAAATAACAACAGTAAGCAATTATTTTAAATAAAATTTATTTTCATTACAAAAATTATACTAATGTATTCGCATATAATTAGTGTAATAAATTCAAGTATAAATTTTATATACTTATTTAATAAAATGGCAACATCGAAGCGTGAGCGACCTGACAGCTGTCTAATAATTTGCAAAACGAACGATGGTTGCATCGCGTAACGTGTTGTGGAATTTATTTGCCTTCGATTTTATTAGATATCGAATTGATTAGAAATTTAGCATCTATTGTTGAATTTTAAAAGTAATTGTTATATATTTGTAGTGAACTTGTTATACATACGTTATTATGTGACATTGCACGTGTATTTTTACTGTAGAAAATTCATAACATCAACCTACTTTGTGTTCCTGAAACCTGCCTCTGCTGTGGTTTTTAAAAGGTAACGGTTTTATTTATTTGTTGTTTATATGAATATTCTAGACGTCATTTTATTTATCATATTCGATTAACTCTTGTTATTTTAAATAGAAAAACTTTTTCTCGAATTAATTTACGTTACAAATATTGTTGATGGATGTTGTTATCTAATGGTGTGCTTTATTTACTGAGTCATATTACTTTTTATTTACTATATTATGTATTGATCGAGTAATTCTTTAATTACAAGATCTAATATTTACGGCATTCAAATAAATATACTATAACATATTTAATAATCAAAAAACAACTATGTGATATATGATATGACCTCAAACTAAACAAGAGTCACTTGGTATTCAGATTTTTTTGTGTAAATAAAAGTAGAATAAAAAATATTTATATAATAAATGACTATTATGTGCATTTTTGTTATACTTTAGAAAAATGAATTGATACCTTTATGTCTGTAATATTCATATCTTCATTTTTCTCAAAATTTGTTTTGAAAATTAGCTACTATAACTGTATATTACACTTTATAACGCTATAAAAGTCATTGACTTCTCTGTTGAAATTACATCATACAAGGGACATAACTAATGTGGATCATCATTTCATTAGACTATGGAACCTATACTATTTTTAGATGCCATTCATAACATATCTTCCGGGACCCTAAGGCCAATCTTGTTGATAACATCCTCAGATACAATTTAGATTCAACAACAAAGTTTTAAGAATAAAATTTAGTAGCTCTTTGGATAATATATATTTTTTTTATTTATAAATTAATAGATAACAAATTTATCTTTTACAAAACCAATGCTTATGTATTTTATACAGATAAAAAAAATAAAAAAATATCAAAAATGATTCTAATACCACACATCTTTGCTAAATTATGCATTAACCACAAGAATCAACCGTGCATGGATGATTATATCTATATATCTAAGTATGCCAGCCAATAATTGCTGTTTCCGTTAAATGTTTCTGTTTTCTATTAAAAAATCATATAACCATTACAAAATAAATAATTACTTTGAATTCAGAAAGAAATAGACCAAGAAAAAGTTTGACCAATAAACAGTTATAGATTATACTTAATTACATGAAATTAATTTATATAACAGAACTTAAAAAGCTAAGGATGTTGAGATGGTGATTACAATTGGAGTGGCAGAACTAATGATGTGCTTTGTCCCATTACCAGAACAAGAAAATATCAAATATTTCATTTCCACGAGTGGGAATCAAACCAAACAAACAATCCTCACATTTACAGTTGTAAGTTTGTACTCCTGTGATACAGCAACCTCAAAAATATAGTAAAACACCATTATTGAGACCATATTTGTGCAGTGGGACAGCTCCTGACCGCAAATTCAATGATTGTTGATTCCAGTTTCATTCAGGGAATTGAATTATTTTCATTTCTCACCTCAACATGCAATGTGTCAAAAATTGGGGTTGGAAATGTGATACAGATTGTCATTTGGGTCTCTCTATTCACCCTGGTATAAGATGAAAAAGTGTGAGGCAATATTTTTTATAACATAAAAACGCCTAGACCTATGACTTATTCTTTTAATATAAAAACAAAGTGCACAATTTTATAGGAGCGTCAACAATATATTTTATTTAGTTATGTCTCATCTAATTATGGCACATGTTAAAGGTTAAGTAAATATTGTTTAGTATGTTTAATATTGTTTGGTTCTTATAAAAACAAGATAACTTTGTGTATCAAAATTGGTTATTGGTTGTTTTTTATATTACTATTTACTCTGCTTATACAGTGTACAGTACATATATTATGGCTTCTATGTCTTGTCAGGTCAACTTTAATTTCAGTTACATAGTATGTAAAATTTTATTCCGATATTTATGATCTATAAGTAAATTTTGCTTTTTACTTAAATGCCAACCAATATACATTATTTCTTCACCTCACTCTACAACTATGTACCATGACCAATGAATACTTTATTGTTAACATTTTCAATAATAGAATTTAAAAGAACTTTATCATTTAGCATTATTTCAATGAAGAAAATGATATTTACATATTATACAATAATATTAAAAGTTTTATTGACCCAATTAAAAAAAAACTATTTAATTTTTTATTTGCTGTGCTATGCTAAAATTTTTGTGATTATTCATTCTTTTTAGTGTGAAGTGTGGGAATATAAAATATATATTGCAGAACAATGTACAGAACAGTGTACAGATTATAATAATATGTACAATGTATTTTGTTCATAATAATTTGACTCATTAGCATATTTTTTATATATTGGCCTCAATGACTAACCACACCCACATGAAATAACAGCATGCATGAGATCAATTTTCCTTATATTCATTTATATAAAAAAATTATGAAAAGTCTCCTAAATATTATGTGACAATAAAAGTTAATTCTTGATTTCTTTTATTATCTAGAATTATGTTTTAAATATTGACTTAAGTCAAATATAATTAATGTTTATCACAAACGATAATTTTTTTAAATTATTTTTACGACTATAATTCACGTGTGTTTAGCGACGCAGATCTAGAGCCCTTTCAATATTTTCTTTATAATATTATTATAACAAAATATTTATAAAAAGTTTTATAGTATTGTTTTTATTTATATTTTATAGGTTATTATATTATTTCAAACTTATATTTTAGAACCAAACCAAACACCGTCCAAACGCATCAGTTCGCCCAAACGTATTCGCAGTTTTGCCCGCTTAAAAATTGTATCCAATATGTTTACTATAGACATAAATGAGAATAATAAACTTATGTTATTTATATTTACACTCATATTTACATAAACATAATTTTATCAACAAAAATTTGAAAGTTCCTATTTGCATAATACAATAAATTAATTTCTTAATTTGCATTAAAGTATCCATTTCGATACCTTTTAACTTTCTACTAGTGTTTGACAGCAGACGCATATGTAATTCGATTTATGTGAATTTTATCTATAGATATAATAGTAATTATACGGAATTTCTCATTATATAAATGTTCGTTTTTTTTAAGAAATATATCTCTATCTATATGTCCTATTAAGAATTTATTGACCAGATTGAGATTAAACTAAAAAGGTTGTAACTTGTAACACTAGACACTTAGCTATTATTACCTAATATTAGACCACACGACACATTATCTATATAGAAAAGTTAAAAATAACAGAAACTATTATAACTACATTTTATCCTACATATACATTTAATTTTATATTAATTAATTGAATGTAAACGGATTACGAGTTTACCTGTAATCTATCTAATTTATCCTCCGATTTGTTCATTCTGAACCATTTCAAAATTAATTATATTTCAGTTCACGGAAATTCAATTAATTGTGTACCTACAGCCAGTGCCATACTTTTGGAGAGCTATACATTCCTGATAACGGAATTAAACGTTGTATTTCATATTGGTTGGACTGTTCTTTAAAATAATTAATAAACGAGGTTAATTTTATTAAAATGCCTAAAGGTATATAGTATTCTGAGAATGATATTTTAAAAAGAAAAAAAAAATATCACCCTATATTGATATTTTACAGTCAATTATTTGTTAAATTTATTTTTGTATGTTAGGTTTGTGTTAAATATTTACATTTCATAGATTATGGTGCTAAAATATAATCCTTAGTCGGTTATTGGCCTCGTTGAAACAGTATCGTTTTATTTATTTATTTTTTATTTGTATCCTCTTGAAAACTAAAGATATAAATTTCATCAATAGTAAATCTTTATTGTGAAAGACTAAAGTACGGTCGACGAGTCTCTATCACTTGGTTGTCCACAGTTTTATATTTTCCATTTATCCGAAAAATATAACAATAAAAAATACTGTTTAACGATTTTTTTAGTGCATTTCAATCAATACATACTTCATAAGAAATTTATTAAGAATTATTATTATTATTTAGTATGTAGAAATATTCTTGCCTAAGTTTTCTCTTTATGACGAATATTATAATTGTTTCGAGAGACCCCACATAGCTTTAATTTTTTCACACCGAATCTTCAATAAACTGATAATAAGGATCTCTGCGTAACATAAGACATTTTATTTTATATTGTTATTTAAATATTATTATTATAGAAGTCATTTTATCTTTTTAGTTCATTTAGTTTTTTATTAAAAAGAGGCCGTCGCGCTACGTGGGTCGGTGGGAAAGTGCATAACTAAAAACGATGGCTATAAGTTCGATTCCTACTCGATGAAATTAATTGTTTTCATTTCACCGCTCTAGTACACAAAGAACTATTTTGATTGTCGTCACTCAATACGCTCCGAAAATTGGGTTAATTAGGGGACAGAGTGTCTTGACATCAGGTCCACTTTGCCCACCATTCTTTAAAGCATGAAATTATATATTTTAAAGATATTTTTTGCAGTTTTCCTAACCCTTGAAATCTTTATAAAATGATAAATGGTTCGAATATACGAGTACTTTATTCATAACATTAGTACACCATATAATAGCTGTGTATTCTATACCATAGCAGCTGACTTATACGGTTTCTTGGTAACACATTAATGTATGCATTTCATATTATGTCAGTTATAAATATATATTTCTTTATTTCGCATACATTAGTGTTGGTAGAAATAAGGTAGAGTTAGCACGCTCCTTTCCTTACTCTCCGCCTAATTGAAAGATACCTACATTGCGATGACTTTTTCTTTTGAACACCTTTGTCTTATCAGATTTATTTAATTTATTAGTAGAAATATTTAAAAAAAACTACATGAACTAATTGCCATTTAGTTTAAAATATAACAACAAATCCATTATAATTTCTTCTAGTAGTAAAGAAAAGAAATGTATTGTTTCTGTAATTGCGACACGAAAGTAGGGTACAAGGTCGCGATTTGTATTACCGCGGTGCAGACGGAAGCCGGAGACAGGTAACGGGCGCTCTCAGCTATCGCTTTACGCCCAATGTTAATAACCTATCCTAATCCAAAAATTGCTACCATAGATTGAAATAGACAGAGATGGAGGTAGGCATGCAGGTTAGTGATTGGATAGATATGTCGGACAGTACGAGATAGACGTTAACTGGAGATAGGAGATACATTATTAATATTGGGCGTTACACGTTTACTTGTTTGTTACAATGTATTATTGTTCATTGAACCCTGCTTCGAGAAAAATTAGCAGTAATTCTTAAAATACAATTTTAAATACAATTTTAGACTATAAGTATAAAACATAATATATTTTGGTTTTTATTATTATAAACCTGGACTAGAGATTTGTTTCAAATTAACTTTTAGATAAAAAACATTCAAGTCCTTGAGCAATGTCATTTGTTCATTTAAAAAAATCTTACTATTAATATTGGTGATAACGAGTTATTTAAAATTAATATATTGTTATATATTTACACATAGATCTATGTCTATTTGTGAACACAATAATTTTATAGTCTATTGTGTTTTGTATTAACATAACATTGTTAGAAATAAATGCATCAAGTAAAATGTGATTGTTTGTGCCATTCAATGACAGATTCATAAAATCCTCTGTCTGACAGATGAATTGATAGCAGTTAGAAATGGAAATATATTCAATCAATTCAATTTTTCGAGCGCCAATTACTTGCGGAGTAGCCTTTGTTTTAGGTATAGTTGCAATTCCTGCTTCTTTTTTGTTTGGTGACATTATTCATGTTCACCTTCGTGGTGCAGTGCTGTTAATTAATATTGTTGTTTATTGTTTTATCAGGAGCTAATTTTGGTTGTTGTTTTTTACATAAGAAAATGTTTTTTTTTATATAATGACTAAATAATTACTCAATTGTCACGATTATTTTATTTATTAAAGTTGTTGAACCTCCAAATTGTTAAAAGCTGTCGTTTTATAACTGTTGTTTTTGAACACGATTGTTGTCGTTGTTAGTATTTATATAGGAATAGATAATTTACTTTTGTACAACATGAGTTTAATAACGTCTGTTTTTATTAGATTACCAATCTGCCTTCATTGTTTTTATTTTTCTTTTTTCAAAAAAATATTATTTATCAGTGATATGTAAATGTAAATAAGAGGCGCACTGCGATGAAAATATCTTTTATTTCCTTCGTATTATACTGTATAATAGGAGTTCAATATATAGGATTTCAACTCAACAGGTAGATGATAAGATAAAACATATCTGCTATGAAAATAAGATTATAAAGGTGACATTCGTTGATCATGATATAAGCTCAATATATGTTTATTATCTCTGCTAGTATATTTTATTTAAGTTCCCCTAAATAAGATTTAAATCCATCGCGTTTTGTAAATGTGCTTACATTTCAACTGCGCCGCAACAAAGTAGAATTCTATCATATAATTGATGGGTATTTAATGTAACTGAACTCAAAAGACACGTCCAGACGCTTTCACCACGTTTACTTGGCATTGGTGACCTTAAAGAATTGGTTCCTTATAAGAAGTTCCTTCCGCGCTTTGTTTTCTTCTTTGTTTTGCTTCTATAGTGTTATGATGTAATCATTGGGAAATAAGTAGGAAATTAGGTTAATATTGCATATACTAACCGGATTATTGTCTCTACATTATATTTACTCTATGCATATCATGATTGATAGGATTTTAATGTCTCTATAATATTGTTATGTATGAAGGTATTGTTTTGCAGTTGAGGATTGTTGGTTTATTCGCAGTGGTTGCAAATTTATTTTAATATTGTATATATTTTGAAAAAGAGTATGTATTTTCCATTTAGCGCTAAAAGCCACTAAAAGACTAAAATGAAACGGTGAAATGTGCCACTAAATTATTCGTGTTGCGTCTTTTGCGACACAGAAGTGCAATTAAAAAGTGTACAAAAAATATGAAATATTACGGAATACTTAAAGGCACGGGCAGATGAATTTATATTATACTCACGCAAGTTTTATATTAGTTGTATAATACTTCTACTATCAAGTTTCCTCAAGGAAAACGTAATACTTAGAGGGCACAAAAAGGCAATTGGTATCTTTTTAATCTCCAAATACATCTGCCCCTCGGTTTCCTCCCAAGTCGGCGATGTCCAGCAGAACCGGCTTCTGCGTGACGTGTTCTGTGCGACTAATGGGTCGCTTCGTGCCAGTAACGTTCTTCACGTCGCGCTAACAGGTGCGCTCTTAGCGCTATAACGACGCTTTAACGATATTGCTTTTCGCGACAACCCAAGAAAAGGCA
>HE671712.1:0-48737 GCA_000313835.2 Heliconius melpomene melpomene
GAGAGAGAGAGAGAGAGATTCAGTTTCACTTTGAGGGAACTTTTTTCAATGTTGAACAACCAACACTCCAGTAATCCTGCACATAGTAGCGCAAGGCAAATGGAATATAGTGTGAAGACATTCCGTTCCCATTAAAACACCCCCGTTCCCAACGTTCCACCAAATTCTTAAGGCATTACATATTGATTATTTATTGCATTAAATTAAAAAAAATATATACATTTAGATATAGAATTTGATCGTACTATCATAAACAGTTCGCCCAAAATAATAGCAGTCATTATCAATAATATGAATAGTGCGCGAGGATGGGGCGGACGTACCACCCTTATACAATACACAATTATATTTCCATGCGAGATAGAACCAGTAATATTTGATGTAAATAATTAAATTAATGCCATTTATTAGCAGTTAATATAAATAATTTTTTTTTAGAATAAATAATGGATTCATTAATAATACCAAATTAAAAAAAATAGATATACACGGTGGTTACAGTTGGTTGAAGGTCCCACAAGATCGAAAAGAAGATCCTTTATCACCAGGAGGTTGTTTACTTAAGCCCTCAGTGTAAATTATTTCACCGAGACCTGGCGGAGGGACTGATTTAACGAGATAAGCCGCGAACCCTTCTAAAGGTGGTGCATAATGTCATCCTACTAATGCAAGGGCTTCCCGGCACAGATGCCACCAGTTTTTGTTATACAGGATGCTAGGAACTGCTCTATTGCCGTCTACATCTCTATTTGCAATAAAATTAATAGTCGCCTAATGAATCAAAATACATATTTAACATATTTAAAAAAGAAATAATTTACAATTCAAATATATTATTCAGTAACAATTAAAAACCTCGTTCCATAACGAGGCAAAATATTCGTGCCAAAAAATATACGTCAACATCAATGTAATTAAAAAAAATATAATAATTATTATTTTTCTATTCGCCCCTAAGAAATTGTTTGAAACCTACAAGTGTTTCCTGTTTCTTTTCAATACATCGATTAGTACTTAAACTCTCATTTGTTTAAATAATGGCCGCGCAGTTCAGCTGACGATGAAAGGTTCCAACGTCCACATCTTTTGTTTACACCCTGTGCACTCGAATATGGCATTAGCATTCTGCATCCCGGGCGATCACTCGGAAGGGGAAGGCCCTTTCTGTCGAACTCCCGTCTTTCATGTAGACGCGATGGTCGTGCGCGCACGCGGTGCTATGCGCTGAGCGCGTTCCCCGACTTCCCCGCGACTTACCAGTGCATGTGACGAATTGTGTTCCTTTTTTTGTGTTGTGCGAAGCCCTATTTATATAAGTGAAACGTGCCTAGTCCTCCAGTTGAAGTGGTCGCAATGAGAGATGGTTTGATGTTTATTTTAATACGAGTTCAAGTTAATTCCAGTGTGTGTTGGGTCATTTTGTTTACGTTGTGGCGTGATTCACGTCAAGTTTTCTTGCTATGTTTGACGTTAATATTAACTAATTTCGGTTTATTTAAACTTGAAATGGATTTTATGTACATTTTTTTAATTATAGATATTGTTTATCATTTTAAAAAATATTTATTTTGTTGTCATTGCATTCATAATATTCTTAAAAATGTTCCGATCTTTTTAGTTTTTAAAATAAGTTTAGACGTTACTCTACTCAGATTAATCGAATGTATTACAATATTAAACATTTAAAAAATCCCTTCGTTGCAATTAAAAAGTTTAATTTAAAATGTTATAAGACTGGTCGATGTACAAAAGTAATAAATAGAATAAAAATAAAACAAAACCTACTGGTTGGGGCTTTTAATAAGATTTATTCGTTTATTTGCTGTGCGAACACTGAAGGACCAAAGCTTGTTTTGCAATATATAAAACCGTAGGTGTAAGAAACTCGTAGGTGTTTAGTCTATAGTATGAAACCTCACGATTTACTGATTGCTTCCAATGAGGTTTTACAATTGGTTCTGTGAATGATATGTCTGAAATAATTAATTAGGATCCCTGTATTTCTATTATCAAATAGTAACTAAAGTTATTTATATTATGTACATAAATAATTATTTTTTATTTGCTTACTATATATACCTATTTTAAACTTTTAACAATGCTTCATTTCTTCTATAGATAAACTAACTAACGCCAATGATCTTCTCTACAGTGGGTACTTGCAAAATATAATTACCGAGTTTGTTAATGTTATAGATTATTAAATTTACATTTAAATTTTAACTTACATTAAAATTGTTTATGATTATTTTAATATTCCTATAGTACTTTTTAAAAATAATAATACTCGTATTATAAAATTTAAGTTATAAGAAAATATAAATAAAATAGCTGGAAGCTATAAAATTCTTCGGCTTATCAGCTCCTAGCCATTTTAAACGATATATGAAATTAAAAATTTAGCTTATTCACAAGGTTAATCGCGAGTTCAGACCACCTGTGGCACCGATACATTCGCTATCGAATTAAATGTCTGCGATTAGGAAATATTGCAAGTGAAGTAATTTTCTGTAGTTGTTTGGTATTTAATGTTTATGTAAATTTGTAAACTGCATTATACACAACAGAGTTAAACATTAGCAATTGATCTTTTCGAATTAAAATTAAAATATTTTTTACACAATTCCCATTACAAGCACTTTTGAATCGTCAAGTTACTTAAAAATGTCAGTAAGGTTCTACAAATAGTTAACTTTGGCTCGGAAGGCAGTTCTACTTTTCAAAATATATATAATATACAATAGGTGTAAAATATAAACATCATTAGGTTCCCGAGTGAACATCAACCGCATTTAGTTCCACACACTATTATTATTATAATAGTCTTGGTTTGAATAGTATGCTGTATTTAATAATATATTTTTTACTTTAATTTTAATTTGTTCTAGTGGATTACTTGTAGAATTTTAATAAGCTTAGGTACTATATAATTCAGTATTGAGACTCTTTAAATATTGTAATAATCAGCTTCACGCTGTATCCCGCACACAGCAGGATAGGCACAGAGAGACATAGTGTTAGTGAATTCTGGAGGCATTTCGTGTAGAGTGGCGGAACTTAACGCCGCGCCTTTACCTCGATACCTCGAGTGTGGCATATTGTAGTTAAACAAACAATTACTTTATCTAAATTTTATTTTTTACCGCTACTCGCATATATTCAAATGGAAATAATCTACTTAGATAAAGAGTATTAGTCATTATTTATGTCATTTGAGTCGACCACGTTTAATGAGTTTTTGTCCGATAAAGATCGGATCTATGTGATTTATAGATTTGTGCGAGTGTCCCATTTATTTGATGTTTTCAATATAAATCGACTTAGTCCTAATGATGAATGGTTATCCATATAAATAATTCTAAGGTCAGTATTCTTAAATCGCACTCAAGTCTGAGATCGATCTTGAGATGCTGTTTTTCCATCTGATTCTTCCATCAGTGGTTACGGCTGTGCATCTTACCTCAGTCATTGGGAACATGTCCTTTAATATACATATATAGTTTCCATAATCATTATCGAACTGACTAATAATTAAATAATAAAAATTCCATTTTTATGGTAAACGAAACCCACAAACAGCAGGTTATCTAATAATACGGGAACACAACTTCGCTTTCACAACGCTTTATCAAATGCCATGCCAGATCTTATTTAAATACTCGGTTTTAATTAAATTCACGTGCAGCATATATACTCGTACATATACTTTTATTTTAATGTTGGTAATTTGGTATGTTATTTCAATGTTATCTGTATTTGTAAGTCAATATTATCTTTTTTGTTCCCTAATGAGTTTCTTAATGATATAAGTAATTTTATTACGATATGCAAGTATATTAGAATCTTATAACTTCTTGATAATATATTAATTAAAATAATGTTGTAAGGCAAATCGCGGCGTTGAGTTGCGCCACTCAACACACAATGGCTTGAAATTTCGGCGGAAAGTAAGGAATGGAGTGTCTTAACACTAAGTTCCCTCCGAGTGTCTTGCTGTATGCGATATACAGCGTGTAGCTGAAAAAATATATAATGTTGTTATAAGACAGTATTGGTGTTTTTCATAAGCGATAACTGAAGAACGATACGAACGATCTTAATACAAGGTTCTTCTTGCTTACATCATCTTACTCAGAGGACACAACCAAATAAAAAAGGTAAATTATAAAATTTAGTACTTTTAGTGAACAAACCTTTTAAATAATTTATGGAATAATCCGTACATATATTGTTAATCGTTATCTATAAACAAAAAGAACTATTTTGTTTTAATTTATAATTTTGACTAAAGTTAAATGTTTTTGTGAAAACATACTCTCGATCACTATTTAGAAAAAAGCTCAAAAAATGAGCTTGCCAAGTACATTGCTGTTTTGTAAGAGATTTTTCATATGAGATGTGAAAGCTTACACTTGAATGATATACTTTGAGCTTAAAAGACGAAGCGACGCTTGCTATTATAGAAGAAAAAAAATCTGTATATTTCTTGCTTTGCATATCTAAAGGAAAAAGTACTTAACGTAGGATTTACTCTACGATACTATTTTATAAATGCATATTTTTCTGCATATGCATAATATTTTTATGCATATGCATAATATTTTTATGCATATGCATAAAAATATGTAATTTTATATAATAAACGCCAAATTAATGTAATAAATTACAATTTCTCGTTTCCTTCCAACCTATAATAGCTGAGACCTTTTCAAAGTTGCACAATTTATTTATGAAACCTTAAAACATATAATATCTATTAGGAAACTGAACGTTAAATTATTGACTAGTTCTTAGTACTTATTTATTAGTACACATCAAATTAGCTTCACGCTGTGAAAGGCAGAGGGAACCTAACCTAATGTCTAGACACTCCGTTCCCCATTTTCCACTGAATTATTGGAGGTATTGCGTGTTGATTGGCAGAATTCAACGCCGGGATTTTGCCTTGGTGACAGAGCGAACAAATGAAAATATTAATAAATAATATTAATTAACTCGAGTGGGGATCGAATCCACAACCGTCACGTTACAGTCACGCCCTTTTGCTTCTGTGTCACGACGGTCTCTACATTACAGTTAGCTAGCTATAAATATGTCAAATATAAGAAAAGCTTATCTTTTAGTATAATTGAAACTGAACGATAGAATATTGACGTAACATTTCTCTGCCTTCTTCTCTCCTCCAAGGTGTGGCATATCTAAAAAAATCCCTGGATGGTTCAACTTTGATTGGAATTTGCGATTTCGAGAATTGTTACTATGTTAAACAGTTGGTTGGCACTAGCTAAACCAGTTTGTAGAGGGGACGTGGGTGCAACTGCAAAGTGAGTCTGGTCTATCGAAGCTATGCTTAGTACTCGTTTGCTTATAATATTTTACTTGTTTTTATATAAGCGCTTTAGTAATAAATAATAGTTAAATAAATTAAAAACCACACTTAGGTGAAAAAATTAACTAAAATGTATTTTTTTTTATTTACATGAAGGATGATGTAAAAAAAGCCTAAGGTGCTTTTCACGTGTTCTATTGATATTGCAAATATGCACCCCACGCTTTTTTTTGTATTATTCATAATTCAGATTTAAATAATATATTGTATAGGCTTTGAAAATGATCCTTTCGTTATAATTTCAATAGTTTTGAGAACTATTGATTGATTAAATAATATAAGCACTTAGATGAAAAAATATCCAAATTAGAAGATATTATTAAGATGGAAGATATGATTGATATATTGAAACTTGACCAAAAAACAGACAAAAAACATTTTAATTTTGTTTATATACGGAATACAGATATAATTTAAATATGTAGAAGTAACGCAAAACATTTTCTATATACGGGGCGCCGAGCGTACGTGTAGCGTGTCTCTTTATTGTTCCATAATATTTCTTTAGTGAACCACACTCTTATATTTATAGTCAAGAATGAAATGTTTATGGCAGTTTTAAAAAAGTAGTCAACAAAAAGTTAAATGTATACTTTTGGTAGTTTAATTTTGAGGGGAGGGCGTGGGGGCCGCCACCCTAAGGATTCTGTACCCTCGTCGCACAGAACAATAGTTCACACGAAATAATCGATAAATACCATACTTCTAAAAACGGGCAAACGCTTTAGGGACAGTACTCATAGAATTATTTAAAGAAATTGTAATTATGATATTTTCTATGACATATTTATGTATTATATGTCAGCGTGGCACAATAGCACAAGTGTGGGACTGTCAACGGGACGGTTGTGGGTTTGACTCTCATTTGGAGGAATGAAATATTTAATATTTTTATTAAGTTAATTATTAAATATTTATTATTTCTTCGCTTTGGTAAACAGGCAAATCACAGTGATAAGTATCGCCAATGAACACACAATGCCTTGAGAATTCGGTAGAAAAAGAACACTGAAGTGTCTTAAAGGGGAAGTAGGGTCTTAACACTAGGCTCCCAGGTTCCCTCTACCAATCCTGCTATGTGCGGGATACAGCGTGAAGCTATAAATTATTCGTATGTAGGTGTATTTTCTGTCTAACAAAACTGATTAGGTTATACTTAAACACTGTACATACAAAACTTGTGTTTACTATTTACGTAAATAGAAATGCATCAATGTCAATTAATTCTAATTGATATAAATGTGGTGGACGCGTTTTAATCTAATATACGAACGAATACGACCCACGCGACCGCACTATCTGACATAATGTGCGAAAGCACTGAGATATCAATGATTTGTTCATCGGAGAGGTTCTTTGTTTATTGTTTTCCTTTTTTGTACGTGTTTTGTTTTTCAGTTTCACGCTGTATCCCGCTTATAGCAGGATTGGCTTCTGCCCATAAAAACAAACATAGTGTTAGGATACTCTGTTCTCCACTTTCCGCCTTTTGTTGAGTGGTTACTTTTATGTAAAATTAATAATAACATTATTATTATTAAATTGTCTGAATTAAAATGTCCTGCTTTAGGATATATATAAAGAATAGGTAAGCTATACTAAAATTAGCAGAATAGGCATGTTATAACCATTTTTATCTAAACATATACTATAAGGTAATTATAAAACAGAAGAAAGGTATACCTATAACTTCAAAAGAAAATAAAGAAAAACGTTTTGTAAAGTTTTAGATTATGGTAATTTACGAACATATTTTAAGCATACCACCCATTTTTCATTCTTAATTCAACCTGTTGGGTCATTTGTCTTGAGACTCGAGATCTATTACGGGGGCTTGAATAGCAAAAATAGGAGGAAAAATAGAAGGGGGAGTGTGTGATAAATCTGAATCAACGTTGCAAAGCGCTTATTCTTGCAGCAGTCAGGTAGCAGACCAGCTTAATGAATATATATCGATTTTCTATTCTTTGAGTAAAATTGAACTTGGCTACTTTTTCTACTTAAAATATTTTCTTTTAAATTCTTCATACCTACCGTAGATTTAAAATAAAAATTAAAACTTATAAAAATAAATTATGGTGCAGTTGAATGGAATGGAAACTTCATACGAGACGCACAGTTTATTAAAAAATGTATCATTCTCATTTAAAATTTATCATTCTCGTTTCTGTTAAGAAGCAGAGCGTTTTTGTACTAGGTTACATTTGCTTACCTTGCTTTGGGTAAAATGAAGATTTTTAAAACATGGCCAAAAAATAAACGTGAAAATTTTGGCTAATTATTAAATTTATATACCTAATAAATAAAAAAATAATTTCCTAATTTAAAATAAAAATAGGAAAATCAATTTAATACAGTGTACAATAGAGATTTTTTACAGTTAGAATTTCACACAAAAGACTTTACAACATTAACAGACTATATATAATGAAAGGAGATTTCGCGACATAACGGTGCGGTATAAGTTATAAGCAGATTGCTACAATTTTTTTAAAAGTTTTTATTTTATTAATTTAACTTCTTTGATGCTAACTTGTAACTAATCTATATAATATATTAGGTATATATGTTGTTATAATATACATTTAATTTTCAAGATATTAAGTTCTGTCGCTCAATTCTTCTCCAGAATTCTGTGGAAAATGGGGAATGGAGTGTCTTAACACCAGGTTCCCTCTGCATACCCTGATGTGTGTGAGATACATCATGAAGATAAAAAACTTCTTTCAGTCATAGGTGATATTTCAATATATTCCCCTAGTCATTCTCTTAAATTATGCAAGATGGTTGCTATATATCCATTCTGTAACAAAAATGTTTTCTCTTGTAACTTACACCACATTACACGAACAATCCCCGCAACGTTCCCTCCCCAACTCTCCCCCTTTTCAGGCGGTCTATTGTATGGGCTTAATTAATTTGCTTCTATGGGAACAATCTTTACAATATTTGTTGAATCATCCGTTGAAATAAAAGGAGTGCTTAGCTCTCCTTTTTGCGTTTGATAAATGTTACCAATTTTATTATAAGTAATTTTTAAAAATTGTTTTGGTTTAAATAAGCGAATATTTTTCTTTTACTAAAGCGGAGAGAATCTTTTTATATTTTGGGTTATATATATTAAGAAGTTTTTTTTTACTAGAGGCCGTCGTGACGCAGCGGCACAAGGGTGTGACTGTAACGTGGCGGTTGTGGGTTCTATCCCCACTCGAGGAAGTAAAATATTTATTTACGTTTATATTTCCATTTCTTCGCTCTAGTGCCGAGGCAAAGCGCGGCGTTGAGTTCTTCTACTCAACACGCAAAGCCTTCAGAATTCGGCAGAAAGTGGGTAACGGAGTGTCTTAACACTAGGTTCCCTCTGCCTACTCTGCTGTTTGCGGGATACAGCGTGAAGCTGGTTTAATTTTTTTTAATAGCATATATTTAATGCATGTAGGTACATATTTAAATATAGTTATAAAGGGTTATTAACCACACTTCTAACCTTACATTACTACTAGACCAAATGAAATCATTATATGTTCAAATCGAATATCTTTACAAATGAACTTGTATAGATGCTATTTACATACAATACTCAATTCGTTGTATAATTTCGATGTTATATTGAATACAAATAACTAAACTAATGTTATACAGGATGCGTGTAGAATTGATTTATGCTAAGAGAAATATTAAAATTATTATCAGCTTCACGCTGTATCCCGCACACAGCAGCGTAGGAGGGAACTTAGAGTTAAGACACTCCGCTCTCCACTTTCTGCTGAATTTCTAGAGGCATTGTGTTTTGAGAGACTTTTTGCTTTGGTGTCAGAGCGGGGAATATTAAAAAATAAAAATTTCACATCCTTAGGCCCCTGCACCATGACAGCCTCAAGATAAAATATCTGAGGAACATTTGACTCTAAGGATAGTACTTGATCACAACACGAGTAATGAAGTGCCTCTCGAAGCTCGACGACTCGAACTTAAGGACATATTCGCACATAATATATATGCCTATACCTAACTTGATGTAACTATTAAATTTGTCCTAGAACAACAGTTATTCTTGGTTTTTTTTGCTAAAGGAATGTGCTCTAAACTAATTACGGGATTTTTTTTAAAAAATGGCTTACTTTCGAAAACGCGGTTTAGTCTTATTGGTTACGAAGCATCTTAAGGTTCCTAGGTTCCCTCTGCTTACCCTGCTCCGTGAGGGATGCTGCGTGAATCTAAAAATATGTTACTTAATTGATAATAGATAAATTGTTAATAATTTTGAATGGTATTATGTTTATTATTAATTTTATCATACAAAATGATTCTATTATATGTAATACGAAGTAAACATATTAATAAATAACAAGACAGTACCCGATATATATTAACTTTACTTGCCCTAAGGTCGAGGTAATACTTGCAAATAAGTATAGGTATTGCATTTGAAAGTAAATTTTACATTTGCATCTATTTCTGTACTCGGTATCGTAGTTTCAATGAGAATATGTTCGTGACATTTATTTATGATCTAAGCGAGCCAGTGAATTATTTCGTGATAGCGACTCTTGTATTAGGCCTGTTACACACCAGTATTTCTATTTAATTCCCCTTTTTATTCATATTTTATTTAAGATGATTTTACTAAGCTTATATTTATGTAACTATACAAAACTTTTGTTAATTTAATAAATATTACGTAATAATAAAAATCTCCGTATTTATTATTTCACAATATCGATATATAGTAAATTAAAAGTTATTTTTAAGTTAAGTTAAGTTTAAGTTTCATCGCGTTAAATGTTCCTATCACTCCGTTGGACAGCCTTGAGAACAGAAACGACTCGGTCGCACTAAATCTGTCAACCGATCATTTACCTTTGGTCTTATTGGTTTCTGAGAGAACACTGGCTATTGTCGGTACTAATGGCGCAATAAATATGAATTACACATCTGTTGGGTATTTATACTAAAGCCGTAAATGAAATACCGTAAAGAAAGATAGTACCGTAAATGAAATACCGTTAAAAAAGCAATTTTTTGTACCTCAAGGCTTAAGTTGACGTAATAAATTAAATAAATATATAATAATTGAATAATTAATGTATATAGTATAATGTGTAAAGTCGCACTTCTATTATTCATAGTAGGTACATGCTATAAGCTAGTATAATAATATTAATTCTTTTATTAATAGTTTTCATATTATTAACAATGTTTTTTTTTGTATATTAAAAGCATTTGCACGAATCCATATACTCAATTCCACAAAATGATATATTATATGCTTAAAGTATATATTTGAATCTAAAGATAAACAATTACAATTTTACTGATGTTTAAGTGCTAGAAATAAAGATCACTATACACTGTATCCATTGTGTTCTTGAAGTGGAGTATTATTCTTTGCCAATGTACCTTGTCGGCACGTGCTTCTCCGAAATGTAATTCTCTGTCGAATACAAGCGGATAAGTCGTTCGAGGACCTTACATCGCATATTAAATATATGTGAATCTTAAAGTAAACTTTATATTAAAGCCAGCCGTGGCAGGTCGTGGGTACGATTCCCACTTTTTGCCACGAAGAAATAAAATATTTTTTTAATTCTTTGCCCTGTTGAGGGTAAGCGCGGCTTTAAAATTCGGCACTAAAAACTCAATGCCTTCAGAGTTCAACGGAAAATAGGGAACGGAGTGTCTTAACACTAGGTTCTCTCTGATTTACCTGCTGTGTGCGATATGCAGTGTGAAGAACTTTACATTATAAAGAAAAACATAAATAATAATTATATATAAAAACAATAATTACACAAGAAATATTTCTTTAAATATGTGAACAGTGCTTAATTTACGACGGTTAATTTCTTATTTTATTTTTGTTTAGTATTGCTTTGATATTTAAGATATAGATACTTTTAAATTATTATTTTTTTACTATTAAAATGAAAAAATAAAAAAGATTATTTATACAAAGAAGAAATTACCGCGACCGCACTTCCGAATTCCTTTTCTATATGCAACCGAATGACATCATCGAGAAAAATGATTCAAGTTTTAACTACTATTATATGATTCAAATTTAAATTTAAACTTTTGAAATCACCCAAATCTAGATTTAGTCCCCTTTAACATTTCATATTCCCCTAGGATTTATCAGTTGTCATTTCGGGTAAGTGTACCGACTACCAACGTATTAGGTGCTTCATAAATTATGTAGGTTCGTAATATAAAACATAAACTTTTGCAATTCTTTCCTCTGTGTAATGTCTTGATGTTGTTTTTATACAATTATTGTCTGTTATTTTTGTATTTACTCGGTTGTATTATTTATAAAAGAGTCGAATACTGAGAGTGAACGCGACTGGCTATGGGTTCGATTCGTACTCGGGGAAATAAAATAATAATTTAAGTTTATATTTTCGCTTTGGTGTCGAGGCAAAGCGCGGCGTTAAGTTCCGCCACTGAACATGCAATGCTTAATGTACCTATAACTGTCGGATGTATGTACCTGGATTTTAATAAAGAAAATAAACAATACCAAATATTACTATCTTATATCATATATAGAATAAAACTTAATTAATTTTATCGCAGATGCAATATGTCAATAATATCTTGACTGTCTTGATTTTTACCTTCTTTTTGTACAATTAAGTATATTCGTATTTATATTTATAAAACAAAACTCTACAATAGACAAGTATTCCTCAAAATCAAAATATCAAATAACGTAAAATCAAAGTCTACGCCGGGAAGTTTACCTTTGGATTGGCCTAAATACGGTTGGCTGAGCAGTGCTCGAGTGCGCTGTCGTGATAATTTCGATAATACTCTACTGTTTTACTATTCACTTCCAATAGGATAGCGTGTTTACACAATTTACGTTTAATAGTAGCTATTATGAAACAAAGTTTATTTGAAATATGGATTTTAGGCTGTAGTATGTGATTCTAAAAATTAGTTTCTAGCTGTATCCCGCACTTAGCAGAGTAGGCAGAAGAAGCTTAGTGTTAGGACACTCCGTTCCTTATTTTCCACCAAAATTTGCGAAGTAATGAAAATGTAAATTTAAATAAATATTTCATTCCCTCGAGTGGGGATCGAACCCATAACCAGTCGCTTTTACAGTCACACATTTGTGCTCTTGCACCACCACTGGCCTCATGATCATAGTATATCATAATTGTAAAGATTAATTAATGTCAGTTTGATTCCCGCTCTCGACAATATTTCCAAGTGTTCCCTAGGTTTAATTAAAAGTCCAGTATTACCCATCCGACCTATATACAATAACTCTAATCTTTTAGAGTCGGAGAGTTGAAAGGAGTGGCTTATCATAAAGCCCTATTTAAAGTATTTAATTGTTGTCTATAGGTGCATTAACTTTACGATTATTAGGTTGAATTAATTAGAAGATACAATGTAACATAACATATGGAACAAAGATCAATGAACTGTAAGCTCGGTGTGTTATCGTTAATGTACCTTCTTTACGCCTTTAATTCTCGGTACGGGGACAATGTTCGTAATTATAGGTTCCCCTCGAACAACGACTATTAGCTAAATTGTTGATTGTTATACAATGATTTTGTTTTACGTTTAAGAATGTGTTTTCTATTAATGGCGTTCATTTCCTTTATTGAAAATTATG
The DNA here is from genome assembly GCA_000313835.2 of Heliconius melpomene melpomene. Lineage (NCBI taxonomy): Eukaryota > Metazoa > Arthropoda > Insecta > Lepidoptera > Nymphalidae > Heliconius > Heliconius melpomene. Next base: position 13,023 of record HE671712.1, read on the forward strand.
TAATTTCAATAAAGGAACCTTTAGTTTTTATTTATATGATATACTAGCTTTACTTGCGGCTTCGCCCGCTTGGTCAAATGGAAATAACTAAATGTAATAGTTTTCATCATGCTCTCGGAAGCTTTTCCCTTTTATGCAATAGCTTTCATTATTACTTCAATTTTATTTGTCGTAATATAATGTAATATTGTCCAGTAGTAGAAGTAGTCTCTGGATTTTAAATGGACAATCCAAATAAATATTTTTTCATAAATATTAATCCAAATATTTTTTCAATTTGGATCAGTAGTTGCTGAGATCACAGCGTCAAAAAATTCTACGTTTTGTAATATATATTAGTAATAATTATATAATAAAAAGCTCTGATATTTCTTTCTCTGTGGATTGCTGGTCAATTTGTATTTAAAAATCTACCAAAATATCAATCATAATATTTTTTATAGCGACATTAGGGTTATACTGATTCAGAATCGTCTGAATCGTTGCGAATACTTGAAGTTAAAAAAAACGACATTATAGAAACTCAGTACATTCATCGAATGTTTTAATAACTCTCGCTTATAATACTTCAAATATGTCTAGACATTCTTTATAGATACCTCTTAGGTATTTCACGTCTTGACCGATCTGACCTTTGAAATTCCTTCGAAGTTCAATCGATGGTGAACGATGGCATTTGTGGGGTCGAGTTCTGTTTTAACTATTTAATGAATGAGCAGTAGCAGGAAAATTTTCAATACAATTAAATTTATTTAAAGGATTACAGTTTGTAAGGATGTATTCTCGTTACACTTTCACACAGAAACTACTGAAAGGATTTAGATGAAACTTAACAGTGCTATAGCTTATACATTAGAATAATTAGCTATTAGCTATTAGCTATCTGTGTTAACATTTAGTGCATTTTGGCTATAACCACGATTGGGTCACTAGTTGATAAGAGACCAAAAATATTGGCTAACATCGCCTAACATCATCGCCCTAACAAAATCAAAATTTATTTATGGAATGACATACAAAGAATATCCAACATCAAACCAATCTCTTACAGTGACCATTTGTAAATTAATAATAAAAAGATTATTTACGTGACACAATGAAATACAATCAATTATAATAAAGTGAGTTTTATCACTGTCCCCGTCACTCTCCACGTCACAACCCGTCATGGGCAATACGAACTCAGGTCAGGGGCACTCTCGTCAAAACAGCAAGAGTAGGAAATGTAGGAGTTTGCCGACCTCACCAGAAGTGAGAAGGTAAGTGGTTGTTATTTAAGTATAATCGTTCATTTAGTTATTAATATTTATTTTATATATACAAATTACTTTTTATATAATACAAAAATATATATTTAAAGTATTTCTAAACAGGGTAAAAATTATAGCGGATTTATCCACGTCAATGTCTCGTTAAGTTCCAATAGCATAATAATATTGAAGTGAAAATAGGAGCGACCATTTCACTTAGCCTGTTCTAAAATTGGCCAAACCTGATCCAAGTAACAGTTCGTCGATCTTTTACGATCATCTGTATCATAAATATCGTAAAAGAGAAATATCTTTGATCTTTTACCAGGAAGATGTATCCTAAACAAGGATCTGCCTTTTGTTACGTAACCCATTATTTTTTTAGGTTAAAAAAATAAATAGTTTAATTAAAATAAATCTTTACTCAAAATTTAAACCTAGTGCTGATAATTTATTTGATTCACACTTTAAAAACACAGTGAATTTGCAAATTTATAAAAAAAAAAATCAAAATCAGCTTCATTCCCCGCACACAGCAGGGTAGGCAGAGGGAACCTAGTGTTAAAACACTCCGTTCCCCACTTTCCGCCGAATCTGGAGGCATTGTGTGTTGAGTAGCGAAACCCAACGCGTTTTCCCTCGAAAAAATAAAAAAATATATTAATATAAATAATTATTTCATCTCCTCGAAAAATTCAATTATCATTATATCATTATTAGGTCCATAATATGTTATACGTACATATGGAGAACGTTACAGTACTTAATAGTATTTTGTACTAGCAATGCCTATCCCAAACACGACAGGTTTAATTTCCGAACCGGCCACCCCGGAAGTTACCGTCACGCGTTACCCTTGTTGACGCCGATATTTGTTAAGATGAAAATAATATTAGTATGGCAAAAGGTATATGAACCATTTGAATATACGATCTATATATACTATAGAATATATTATACTAGCCACCTAGAATTCATATAAATTTCAATATAATAATTCTCTCATAAAGACTTTATAAATTTTAAAAAGAAATAAAAAAAAAAACTTTATAAAGAAATTAATTAAATATTTAATTTCTTCGAGTAGAAATCTAACAAACCAGACGTGTTTACAGTCAAACGCTTGTGCCCCTGCACTACGACTGGCCACTAATAAAGACTGATTTATGACTCTTTGGGCTTTCCATTTTTACATTTCACCTATTATAAAGATAAGATATAAATATATTCAAATATCCTTCTACCCTTGTGGTTCCCGTGTCACACGCGTGTCAAGTATCCATTACGCAGACTTGTCATATGACACACTGCGCGCGCGCCAGATGTTCATTGTTTAGATTTGCCCTTCTTTATTTGTATAAAGTTCCTTAATCACAAAGGAGATTGGATAAAAACAATGTGAGAAACATATAGAATCACATCATTATCAATCATTAAGGGTTTTTGATGTTTGAAAAACATAGGCCGGTGTTTATAAACCGCTCTCAAGATCGATCTCAGTTTTCAGAGCGATTTATAAATACGGGCCATACACCTTAACTACACTTAATAAATTGAATGAAACAAAACACCAACAGTGTTGAGAATTTTAAAGACATAAAACAAAAAAAGTTAGCATTTTTATGACTGTGATAAAAAAATACTTATCTCATTATGTTGTTAAAAAAATATTCTTAATTTATTGTAATGCGAGATAATACATTAAGTGGAGACTTATAACAGCTAGTGCCATCTCGTGAGGAGAGGCAGTACTAATTTAAACAGCGCGTATGCGCACAATTCGTTTACTTTTTTATTACAAATATTATAAAAAAATAAATTATTTTACTGTTTACTAAACTATACTAAAATATTTTCTAATAGTCAATTGCAATTGATTGTATTGTATTGATAAGAAGTTAGATGGTAAATATATTCTAATCAAAATTAAAATTATTGCATTAATTTTGTTGACTTAATTAAAGTAATAAACATTAAAAAAAAATACATTTATCAAACTTAAAAAATCTTAAATTTGTTAAAAAAAAATTTACTACTGTAAAAAATAATAGAAAAACATTTACAGTGCAGTATTAGTATAAAAAAACATTTTTTTTCGCGTAATTCTAAATCCTCGTCTACCAATTTGCTAAGTAAAGCCGTCTGCACATTTCGGCTCCTTCTATATCAAAGTAGGTAATTAGCTTATTGATAGTTAGCACACAAAGCTTTTAGGATGATTAAGGCTTATTTTAGATTAACATTTCGTTCATCTTAGTTGGATATCGGAATATCATTTGAATTTGTATATTGCAGGGTTTGGTAGAGGAAACTTAGTGTTAAGACACTCCGTTCTTCACTTTCTGCCAGATTCTGGGGGTATTGTGTGTTGAGTGGTGGCAACTCCTCCTTTTCCCTACACCAGAGCGAAGAAATGAAAATATTAAATATTAAATTTCCACGAGTGAGAATCGAACTCATCAACCTGTATAAAATTCTTTGTTTATTTTATACTATCTACTTCATATGTGGAGATAAAAATATAAACCATATACGGTTTTGACGTGACTGACCTTAGTGCGATTTATTTATGATATAATTCTTTGATTACGGTACACAAAGAAATTAATCTTTCAAGTTGTAAAGGCTTTATGCATTTACATGAACCGAGTAAGCCCTTAAGGGGCATGAATTACATTAACTTATCCTCATCAGTGTAATTTTATCTATGGAGATAAAGGCTGACGTACTTAAAACCTAATGGTACAAACATACATAAATCTAAACGTGAAGATTGATTTAGTTGTCATGTCAAGAAAATAATATTAAAATTTTAAAAACATAAACGAGAGCCAAGTTAAAAAAATTAAGTAAAAGTAATGTCTTCTCGACTTCATCAACAAAATAATTGGTAATCTATATGGCTGCCAAGTTCTGTGGTCACTCATTTTAAAAATGAAGTTCTAAATTTCACTTGACATTTTGTTACGTATAGGCTTTAGTACATTTGCAAGTTAGTGTACTTCCAGCTTGTATTCGACTTTGGTCGGGTGCCTGATGGCATTAATAGCACACAAATTTTAGTTTTTATGTTACAATTGCTATTTTTCACTATCAGGCGCACCTATAATAAATACTAACTACATTTCATAATTGAAATTTATTGAATTACCAAGAGTACAAGAACTACGACGACTATAGTATTCTATATTGATCTAGTTCCTTTGTCCGCAGACAAGTATCGGTGTTGCAGACGTCGATACCGCTGCCGGCGTCGGCGGCGGCGGTTCGACGCGCTCCACCGGACAAACGACCCCTGCCAGCAACCCCGATTCATGGTAAGAGTTTAATAACATATAATTATTTACTTAGGTCGTCATGGCGCAGTGGGGAAGCTTAACAGTAAATGCAGTGGGTGTGGTTTGAATTCCCATTGCAAGAAATGATTAAATGTATTAAAATTAGTTTTCATTTTATTGCTCTTATAAAATAAGGCGGCTGCTGGTTCAGGTCAGTTCTTTGTTTGTGCCAGTTGGGCACTCATCACTAGAACAATGTCAAGTTGTACGAACAACACACCAAGGACCAATGATTGTACGGTAAAAAATAGACAATATTACCCAATAAGGACGACAAAGTGATCATATGAGGATATCGTTTATACCATTTAAGGTAAGAATTCCTAAAAATCATCTGAAAACACACATACAGCGTCAAAACAGTCAGCAACGTCTTCATAAAGAGTAAAAGAAAAAGATTGATATATATACATATATACTGGGATCCCAGTAAGATCTCTGGCTAGGTACGTGTAACTTAAATGTACTATACCTTCATCGCCCCAATTGTTGGGCTTTCTCTCACAGATGAAAATAAATCTAAGTCAAGATAGCGAAAATAAATTTTCTACTTTAATCTGATAACGTTATTAATCGCTTACACAAAGTGTAGGGCAAATATTGTAGAAATTAGAATAAAACAGGAGAACATCGTGGTGCAGGGAGACTCTCATGGCGCAAGAGCACAAGCGTGTAACTGTGGGATCGATTCACACTTGAGGAAATGAAATATTTAATATCTTGGTTTGATCTGGTATCGAGGCAACAAAGCGCGGTATTGAGGTCTGTCATAATATGCGCAATACCTCCAGAACTTGGCGGAAAGTGAGGAACGGAGTGTCTTAACACTAGATCCCCACTACCTACCGGGTTCACTCGGGTTCAAGCGGGTTCTAGGTACACCCAGTGTGCGGGATACAGCGTGAACTGTCTTATATCTATATATATAAAATCGAAAGGTCACTCACTCATCACGAAATCTTCGAAACTACAAGTGCTAGGAATCTGAAATTTTGCATAGGAGTTACTTATAGGAGGTAGGTGCTCGCTAAGACGGGAATTTGTAATATTCGACTTCTAAGGGGTTGTTTTTGGGGTTGAAAGTTTTTGTATGAAACTTCGTTACTACAAATGCTAGGAGTCTCAAATTTTGCATAGACGTCACTTATAGGACGTAGGTACTCATGGAGACAGAAATTATTAATAACGTAGTTCACGCAGGCGAAGCCGCGGGCGGACCGCTAGTGTAATTATATAGGTAAATAATGAAATTAGCCCTTTCACAAGCCGTCCTTGGAAATTCACACAGTTCAACAAGAGTTAGTTTAGGATATGATTCACAAAGCGGTATTAGCACAGTGACAAATGCAGGAACTACAAACAGACTCGCAAATAGTGTTATACAGTGGACTGCACGTGTACTTTGATATTGTTACCAGCCAGCTGTGTTATTGTATTATAAACCTGGCTTTCGAGAAACTTGAACTGGTCTCTTAATTTACTATTGAGTTCAAATTTTTTAAATAAGTTGTATTTAATAATGAGCGGCCGGCACGAGGATAGCTGATTTGATACCCATTTGGGGGAATGAACCATTTAATATTCTCATTTCGTCGCCCTGATGACGAGGGTTACGCGGAATTGAGTATACCTCGAAACTTGGGGAACGGAGTGTCTTAACACTAGGCTTCCTGTGCGTATCTTGCTGTGTGCGGGATACGGCGTGGATCTCATTTATGATATTAATATCAAAGAATTAAAAAAGTAGAAAAACAGTCCGTTCCCATTAACGCATTTTTGTTTATCATTTTCCGCCGAATTCTCGAAGCGTTGGGTATTGAGTTGCGGATCTCAACGCCGCACATTCCCTTTTTACCAGAGCGAGGAAACTAAATTATAAAATATTTTATATCTCCCAGTGTAAAGCAAACTTCAATTTCATTTTATTATTTATTAGATAAAAGTGAAATATCGCTTAAGAAAATCCACTACATTTCATTGGTCTTAAAGTAGCCGCTTTAGAGCACTTAGTGATGAGACACAATTGAGTGAGATCGAGAGGAACCACATACCTAAAGCTTTATTCACTTAATAGATATCTATATCCATTAGTGTGTAATTTATATAATACTAGCGGACGCGCGCAGCTTCGCCTGCTTAGTTTCACCCTTAGGGGTGAATTCTGATAAACCATGAAACACGTGTTCAATGAAATATTTTTAAGAGTCTCAATTTCAAATTTTATAAAAATCAGTGTCAATTTAAATTTTTTTCCATACAAACTTCCAACCCCTATTAGAGCCTTTTAAGGTTAAAATTTTTCAAAATCCCTTCTAAGTGGATGTCCAGATTACGAAAGTAAACATCTGTCCAAATTTCACTTTTCTATGACAGAGGGAGACAGAGGGAACCTAGTGTTAAGACACTCCGTTCCCCAGTTTCCGCCAATTTTTTTTAAATATTCCTTATATTTAAATAAATATTTCAATTCGAGTGGGGTCCAACCCACAGCCGTTTATTAAAAGCCTATTATAAAAAAATCTGGATATTTTATTTCACCCAATATTTTAGGAGTATATGTACCTGTAGCCAGACGGCTATGTATATATGCATGTTGAGAAAAAAAATAATTAATATTTTTTTCTACTTAAAATAAATTAACCGATAATAAATATTAACACAATCCTTGTTTACGATTATTCAGTTAACGTCCCTATAATCGTTTACTTACGATGTAAGCGGATGCAATGTCAGTCAATGTCCACTTCTCGCTGAGCGCGCTCCTGTAAGCCGATCGATATAATCAATTAGAGAAATAATAAATAGAGAATTTAAAAAAATGGTGTTAATTTGTTTTGTGTGATAGTTTTGTTTATAAAAAAGTGGAGAAATTATTATTTTTTATTTATAATGTGGAAATAGTGACTCAGTGTCTTCTTGATGGAACAGATAAGCTTATTGTAAGTTTATTTTTAGATAACATGTGTGTTGGGTCTAACGCATTAAGTCATATCATCATTGTTGAATTATTTTATTGTTATTTTGTTGCTTTTGTTATATTTCAATGAATTTCAATAATTATTTGTGTCTATTTAATGTTGTTAAACTATGAGGTTATTTTTTTTTTTTTTTTATGTGGGTAGGTGAAAATATAACTGTAAATAACTTATGACAGCTCCATTAAAATCAAATTATTAATTTCTGAAAGTTGAGGCCATTCATGGCGCAGGGATACAAGTGTGTTTACGCGACTGGTTGTGGGTTCGATCCTTACTCGAGGAAATTACAATTTAAAACATTCAAGATTCAATGCCTCCAGAATTCAGCGGAAAATGGGGAACAGAGTGTTTTAACTAGGTTCCCTTTGCCTAACTTGCTATGTGCGGGATACCGCGTGAAGCTAATTTATTTATTTTTAATTTTGAAAGTTTATGCTTAAGGTTCACAAAGCTCAAATATGAACTAATTTCCTGCTTACACAGCCAATTGGGTTAAGATGGTTAGCGATGAGTCGCAGCTTTCTCCAGACGAATTCCTTTCTCATTAACAATTGCATCCAATTATGAACCTATATCTACCTAGATGAGAATAAAAGTACTGTTTTGTATTTAACGTTAATTACTTAATTTTACTTAATATTCAATAAAAAATAAATTTTATTTACTTTTGTAAATTCAATTTTTTATGTTGATATTGTTTGATTATTATAATAATCAACATAAATATGTTTTTAATATTAATTTGTTTGAAGTAGGAAAATATATTAATAGTGAGGCCATTGTCGGCCCAGGGGCACGAGTATGTTTATAGTGTAAACGGGATTTAGTGTGGGTTCGATCCACACCCGACAAAAGGAAATATTTATTTAAATTTATATTTTCATGTCTTCGTTCCGAAAATGGAGAACGGAGTGTCTTTTTTACATATGATTATGTTTTCCAGTATATATTCTAATAGCAGAAGCTATTCACGTTTGATATCGTAGGATAAGAGACATCTATTCTAGTATCATTTTATTAGATGATCTAGCTTACAAGTGGATGCTGTTGTTACAGTGATGGATGAATGGTGAATGAACGGATGTAGTGCGCTCTTGATTGAGATTATTCGCTGATGACGTAGGACTTCCTTTATACTGGTACTGGCGTACACTCTTTGGATTATATCTTCTAGAAGTCAAGTGGGTATCAATATAACTAACTGGGTATAACTGCACGTATATAGCATGGTAGGGAACCTGGTGTTCCGTTATGCCACTTTCCGTTGGATTTTCGAGGAGTGGTACCAGAACAAAGAAATACAAATATAAATAAATAATAGTTGATTAGGTACCCCGAATCGAATCGAACCGTCGCGTTACAGTCATACGCTTGTGTTCCTGCGCCAGGGCGGCCTAACTACTAAGAAAAAAAATCAACTTCACGCTGTATCCCGCACACAGCAGGGTAGTCAGAGGGAACCTTGTGTTAAGACACTCCGTTCCCCACTTTCTGCCGAATTTTGGAGGCATTGCGACACCAGAGCGAAGAAATGGAAATATAAACGTAAATAAATATTTCACTTCCTCGAATGGGGATCGAACTTACAACCGTCGCGTTACAGTCACACCCTTGTGCCGCTGCGCCACTACGGCCTCAATAGTAATTTAGTTTTGAAACTAAAATAAATTATGCAATTGCAAAAATAAGCCAATATAAACATAGTTATCGAGCTTAATTTAATATTGAGATCCTCTTAAGACGTTCATACGTTTTGTATTTTCATATTGCTAAATTTAACATGAGTTTATTGACGAAGTTTGGGATTTTGATGCGATTACTTCTCGCTGCAAGCGTAACGACCTTCGTGCTTATTGTTTTAGGGGTCGCAGATTCAATAGTGGCTAAGGTCATGTAAATCGATAATTTTATAAAATTCTGATAGGAATAGAAATTCTTCTAGGTCATGTTTATGTTATGTTAAAAAAACTTATTTGTTCTTAATTTAAAAATTATTTGCGATGATGCAAAGTAAAAAATATGACTATTTCAAAATATATAGGTAGATTTATTTTAAATTTAGATATATATTTTTTATTTATAAAAAGATACGATTATAGTCTGGTACTAGAAAATATAAAAAAAATAAATGAAATTGCTGTTAAATACTTTATTTACTTAATGGACTATTTAATTTCATCGCACATACGCGTAAAACGAAAGCGCAATCAGCAAGGAATGCGTAATTGTAATATAATATTATTATTTTATTTTATAGTCTCCGATTTCATAATTTACATTATGGCAGTTTATATATTAATAATAAACTGAATTATGTATAATTTTTATTTACTCGTTCTGGTGTCAAGTCAGTATGCGGCGTTAAGTTCCGCTACTCAATACACAATCTCCAGAATTCCTCGGAAAATGGGCAACGCAGTATCTAAACACTAGGTTCCTTTTGCCTACAAGAAAAAAAGTCACCTTTTTGTATTGTCTTTGATCAAAATTTAATAAATTCATGAGCTTTCCCAATATAAACAACTTGTTATTTCCAGTTAGGGTAATCAATAATGAAACTGTTTATGGGTCGTACCCCTATTGTGTCTCACATGTGCCGTATTGGGGTCCTGTGCTTATATGCATGACGTCAATTTATTATTACTTTTTAGACATTGCACCGATCAATAAGGCCAACCAACGCTGCTTGGCCTCATATGGTCAGCTCGCCTATACTTAAAAATAGTTGCTTTTGAAAGGGTCGCAAAGGGTCGTAGGGGTCAAAATAAGATTGTTTACGATAACACAGTATACTTTTTGTGACCTAACAATCAGTTTGTTGTGATAGTTGTGAGTGCCACCCGTGTTGTATAAAGCCACACTATATTCTACTTATCATTTAAGTTCAGGGTACAGATAAAAATATTCAACAACCGATAACCTTTATGCTGTCGTTGAAGATTTACTAATGACTATTTTCTTTACAGGAGGCAAAACTGGATTTTCAGCGAGCTCTAGTCGGTCAACGAGTCCCCTCGGTCAGGGAGCAGTCAGTTTTATACCACGGGTACCAGCATCTTCATCAGGGTATGTATTTATTGTTACTTCGTTTACATCTAACATACAGTTTAAATATTAATGGATTCAATTAATAAACGAAAAATGACAATTATAAAATAAAGTTCTGAAATATAATTGTTATGGTCTTTACTTTGTTGAGAAATATAACCTATTTATCTTTTTTTAGGTCGAGGCCCAATTCGTCATTACTAGCTCCTGGGAGTAAAATTCCATCCACGTTAAGTCAATCCCAACAACACTCTCAAAATACAAGTAGTCAAAATGGCACACCTACAAAACAGTCAATGCTAGATAAATTAAAACTCTTTAACAAAGACAAAATAAGTAGTGAAAAACAAAGTAGTAAAAGTACCGCAGTGTCAAAGCGCACTAGTTCTTCCAGTGGATTTTCATCTGCAAAGAGTGAAAGGTCCGATTCTAGTTTAAGTCTCAATGAATCCGCCAACGCAACAAACACACATATCAAATCATCTAATTTAGTCGGTCCTAAAAGTGTGAGACAGCAGAATGATACCTTATCGAAAGACAAATCAGGTAAACATGTCAAGTCAAAGTTAGTTAATACAAAGGTATCAAAAGAATCGTCATCAATAAATAAATCAAATATTAAATCAAGTAATAACGAAAAGACCAGAAACAGTCCAAAATTACCAGCAAGAGATAAAGAGTCAAAACTGGCAGCACCTAAATCAGTTAGTAATACTAAATTAAATCAAATAGACGATCATTCAAGAAGTTCCAGAACAAAATTAGAACCAAAAATGGTAAAACTTTCAGGAAGTCAAATGAAACTTAGTGATCAACGTATGGACCCTAATGCAGAAACTAAAGCATATGAAAATTCAAAACATCAGTCTAATCAAGCTCAATCTCCATCACTCTCAAACGGCCCACAAGCACCATTGCAAAATCACACTGGGATTCCGAAACCAACGGCTGCTGTAAAAGGAACAACGAAAATGTCAAAAGACGAGAGACTTATTCTAAATAAAAGTACAAATAGTCAATTAAGCCCTATACAAAGCAACTCTAGTTTAAATTCTGCAAATAATATTAATGCTCTGCCATTCTCTCGGGAACAATCTAATGTAAGCAAAGAAGTATCTCAAAAACAAACATTAGCAGTTTCTCCGATGCCGGTCGTCAATTCTGGTAGTCAAAATCCAAATTCACAAATGTCAGAAAGCTCCCACTCCAATTCCACACACAGCACTACCGGCCAACAATCTAATTCCAGTGATGGCAGTGTCATATACCGTCCATCCAGCGAATCGGGCTCGGAGGTGTCAAAAGCGACTAATTTAACCACAAACAAGAGACTAGACATGAATGCGGCTTATATCAACGATGTTATCAACGAAGCAGAGATATCAGAAAAGGCAGCGGCACAAAAAAGGACAATCGATCGGTCTGCTCCAAAACCTATGTTTGATCCGAATAGAACATTAACAGAATACGAGAAAAACGATAGCCGTTCGAGTACTCCGTCGCATTGTCGCGATAATTCGCTTGGGGATGACGAGAACCCATTAATGAACGTCCTGCCTATGAGGCCATTGCTTCGCGGCTACAATAGTCATCTAACTTTGCCAATGAGAACGTCCGGCTTAACGCAGAAAAACGTACCAGGTTATACACATCACGCGAACACAGTGAAAGCTAATTTTGGAAGGGAAAACATGAGTTTGCGTGAGCGTATGAATTACGGGGCGGGGTTCTCCAACCCCGACTATTGTGACCTTGAAATCGCCTCCGGTTACATGTCCGACGGCGATTGCTTAAGGAGAATAAACGTAAGCGAGATGGACCGCGGCCGGAACAATGATATGATGGATGGATATATGTCTGAAGGTGGAGCCTCATTGTATGGTCGTAGGATGAATTACCAGCATCCCTCGCAGTTTCAACAGCTCGATGAAAGGTACGTTTTTATTGATATATATTTTTTTGGTCTTTTCATTTCTTATTTGAACAATATTTGCAGACGTTTCTTTACGAGATAAAGCGCTTGTTTTTAAAATAATTTCCCTTGTTTTTCATAGAATACAATTCTTTAGGCGTTAGATTGGCATCCACAATAATTTCTTTTATATTTTACTGCAATTGCGACATATATTTAAATGTATAATAACAACAATGGGAAGAAAACGACGGCTATGTAAGTTCGTTAAGCGTAGGACTCGCTTATAATTGAAATTAAAACGGTCCCTGCAGGCATGAGATTCATTGCCGTAATGGGAACACAGGAGTAATGTTATTCGCTTTTGTGTTTTATGACCTAGGAATTTTATATTTTCAAACCAAGATTAATTCGTAAAGATATTTTTCAAATATCTTGCGGGATTTTAAGTTACAATGACGTATATATGTATTTCATTTTATATCATTGCATGCAATCAACAAGTGGTTGAACCCGCCTCCCTTATTTTTCATATATATTATGGTAGTGTGTATGACGCGCGTTGAAAGAATTTAATTACACTGTAATGACACATTATCTAATGCATTGCATCTCGTGGAATATTTAATTAAATCTTTAAGCTAGCTAACCCTATAAATGTATTTACGGTATATTTGTGGTTCAAACAAAAATATATTGATATAATCGAATAAAGTTACTAGTTCTTTTAAACTAATCATTACTTTAAAACAAAAAAATTGTACTTGTAATAATTAATTTAATTTCATCAATTATTATTAGATATTTGCCATATGAAATAATATGTTATGTCATTAATTATATTTGAGTTTTAATTGTAATGTAACATTCATAATAAAAGGTTGCCAATTTTAAAAACCATTTGATCCAAATTTTCAGTCATTTCCATTAAACGGGGCGTATAAACAAATGATCCTGAAACTACTAATGTAATTTAGTGCGGTTATTGCGTTGACAGATTGTTAGTATTGAAACACTAGTGGTGTACCAATGGTCTCTCCGTGAGGACTCATATGGCGCACTCACACTGTCGCATCGCCAGGGGTGAGGGTGAGGTGGCCAAAATCGATACTCCTACGTCTCACCCCCCGCTCACTATTTACCACGCCTCGACCCTAACCACCCCCAACATCTACATACAATTTAGAACCTTATTCATTACAACATAAAAACCCACTTCCTACGTTAGATAATTACATTATAACATTTTTCCTTGTGATATATTTATAATCGTTACTGTAAGTTAGGTTTGTTTGTACAAAATATTAAACGAATTTAATTTATTCCTCGAATCGATCACTGCTGACGCGCAAGGATTATATAATATAAAATGTAAAATAGGACACTGAAAAGTAGGAAGCTAGCTATTAAAAGTAAAAAAAACGTAGATAGGAAGATTTAAGTGATTATGTAAATGGGTAGTGGAGCTGTTCTGCTGCGCGCGTACTCCGGCGGGTGCGGCAGGCGCGGCGGGTGCGGGCAGGGCGGGCGGCATTCGGCGCCGCGCACTACGGGTGTGCGGGCGCGCCGTATCACCCGCTCTGGAACCCACGTGACAAACTTTCCCGATTTTCTATACGGAAAATGTAAATCTGTTAACGGCATCGATCGTTCGGTCGCCAGACGCACGCTCGAGCTGCGATCACAGCTGGCGCCGCTCATCTGGACCGCGCGTAACAAAGACTTGACGAGAACAGATCGCGCCCCTCGCGACTCCTGTGAACTGTGGATTGTAGGTGTCATGCTGGACCCTAGTGTGCGCTGTGCCTTGCCGTTCTGAGCGGGAACTTTGACGGGAACTGTTCATTTGCTAAAATATTTTACTTATGCTATGATAATAATTTTGCAATTAGTGTAAGAATAAGTGTTGCCTTGCTATGTGTCTTCGCTTCGCTTTAGACGTGTTATTATATACAACGGTGCTTATACCTTTAGATTCGAAATCGTTTTGTATTGTAACGAAACCATTGAACTAAATTTAGGAACTTTTATACTAACTGTTTTAACGGGATATGAGGAATAATTGGTAAGATATAATCATTATTATTAATTGTTATAAGCGTAAGGCAATAACCCTGTGAACATCTGGACAATTGCGAGCTCGAGGAGTTGCTTAGTGACATGTGGTTACCAGTCCTAGCAAATTTATTTAATAGACTTAATTATGTCATATAGTCGACTTCATTGTTGTATATTAATTAAAGCAAATACTTATTATATAAAACAGAGTATAATACAAACTGAGTATTTCAATCAGTCGGGGTCCATTGATCCATGGTTATTACTTCGGCATTTGCAGGGTTATGGGTTGGGGCGGAAATCCCTAACATCGACTAGAAACTATTATAATAAAACTATTATTATTCAGTCTTTTTGTAATAAAAATATAATTTTATAAAATCGCGTGTAAATTAATTAATGAATTACTCTTTAAATACTCATAAATTTACGTTTCGTGATGCATGCTTTAAAAAAATATGGTTTTTGAACGAGGCCGGGGGTAACCATTTAATAAAATGCTTCTCGGGCTTGGCTATTAAAACTTTGTTTGTGTTAGTGTGTAAGTGCATTGTGTTAACGTATGTGTGGGGCTAGCTGTTAGTGAATCATTGTTTGTTGAAGTTCTTCGCCTTCTGTGCTCTCGATCGATCTCCAATATTAAGTTAATTTCAAAGGATTATTATATCATATACTTCATACTTTTAATCGATTGTCTTATAAATATTTGAAATAAACACATCTGGTCTGTATAAATCAATTTTTAACAATATCTGGGGCACGATAATTATATTGAATTAAAAAGTTTTTTTTTATTTTGTATGGGTATAATATGGGTTCCCCGTGCGCTCTAACAGGGTTCTTTATCAGCTTTCGTATCCTCACAGGGTAGGCAAAGGGAACCTAGTGAACTGTGTAACTAGATAAATTATACAATACGGTCATAGTTGTTGAAAGTTTCGTCTCCGTATATACAATAGCAGTATGTTTACCAAATCAATTAGCGGTAGCGGTAGAGTTCCGTTTAATGATTGATTAGAAGTAAATATAAGTACTTGCTATCATAAATCGTGTACTTTATAACTTAGAATTTGTTCTATTTAGTTTTAACGAATATCTATTGTATAGGTATATTTTTTATTTGTTTTAAGTATTTTCACGCTGTATCCCACGCGTGGGGAAGGATAGGAAAAGGGAGCCCAGTGTCAAGACACTCGGCTCTCCATTTTCCGCCGAATTCTAGAGATATGGCTTGTTTCGTTATAATTATAATTTTAAATTATTTTCTTTCCTTTCTTATATTGTTATTAGAGTCAACTTAAAATTTAATGATAATAATCACAAAAAGACCACATTTATTAAAGGACAGATTACGGAGTGGAGTATGCTCAAGGTTTTACACAGAATAGGTATTTTAATTCCGGAAGCTTTTCGTTCTGGTGAAACTGCGGCGAAATTTTTACACTAAAGCCCACTGAGAGAATGGAATCATATTTTTAATAAAAAGGTTGAAATTGTAGAGGACAAATAAAAATCCGGTGTCGGATATTACAGAGACTGCTTGTTCGTCTGAAATATTAATGAAAAACTCGACTTTGAAATAAAATGAACGAGAAAATTGCGAATACTCTCATAGTGCTATTTTCAGTTATTACTTAAACACCAAAACTTAAATACTGTTTTTAGTTTTTGAGTTATAATAAAAAATGTTATAAGTAAATAAGTTAATATTTAGTATGTCTTATAATATACTGCCTAAGCTAGTATTTAAAATACAGACAGGAAATTTCTCGTGTTCTAGATGTCTCTCAGTTATTTGATATATCTTGCAAACAAAAAAAGGAATTAATAACTTGAATTAAAAATCTAATCTTAGTAAATGCCTAGCCCTAACAATATAGAGACATTCTTTGAATATACTAACTGAGGGGACGTCGAATACACGCATAGCCACATACGTCATATATGCGTCGTGATGACGTCCATATACTGTTTATAATACCTTCTATAAAAACAATTAGATTATAGAACGGCCATTGACTGTAGAATGTCATTACAAAAAATAATCACGCTGTATCCCGCATATAGCACAGAGAACCTAGTGTTAATACACTCCGTTCCCCAGTTTCCGTCGAATTTTTCGAGGCATTGTGTGTTGATCCAAGAATAGAAAATAATAATAATAATTAATTGTTCATCCCCCGAGTGGGGATTGAACCTATAACCGTCACGTTATAATCATAGTCTCGAGCCCCAATGCCACGACGTTCTCAATTTAACGACCAACTCAATAAACCATTAAACAAAAACACTCAAATCCCATTGATAATGCGATAAAAATATTTCAGACGCCTCTCTGGAAAAATGGGGTGCTAAGAATAATGAGATGCTCAGTTCATATAATGAGAGAGAGGCTCGAAGGAAACTACCAGTTCCTTTCAGATCTGTCATCATTAGTAAGGGCTCGAGGCGCACCATTTTCATTAAGACGCCAATGTTTCGTGGTACAAAGCTGTGGGGGGGATGTTTGGATTGACATCTTGTATATTGCTACATACATACGTGTTCAACCATTATTGTTAGGAGATAAGAGAAATTGTGCCTTTTGTTATTTTTAATCACTTTGAACGTAAATAGTTTAGCTTTATTTTGTTGTTTTAATATTTTTTTAAGTTTTGAGACAAAAAAACCTGATAGCCTAAAACTTAATATAAAATATAGAGCTCCTTGTACGGAATAGGATGAGATAAAAAATAATATTGAACTTCTTAATGATTAATATTATTATCGTTTCGTTGCTATCGTTTGTTTTATTGAATTAATGAAAGTCACAGTGTTTTATAAAAACCTATTATAAAAATAAAATTAATATTTAAAAAAAAAAATCTAGTCATATTCTTGTAAGAAAAATTTTAAGCGGCATTGCAGTCTCTTGCGTTTTATTTTTAGCTTTAGGTATATAGGTCAAATCTCCATCTTTAAAAAGTCGTTTAAGGTTTTCACTCGGTCGATTCAGGTACACTGTCCACGGCAGTTGAAATAAAGGCGTCTTTACTCCTATTATATAACATTCCTTTAAGGAAAGGAAGCATTTTGGGACAGAAACGCGAAGGATAGGTTTTTTAATTTCAGTTAATGGATGCCAGGCTCGCGCTTTTGCTTCGGATTATTGTGTTATTCTTTAAAAATACGAAAAATTTATGTATATATTGTCGATGTGAATGAAAATTGTATATTAGTTATACAATTTTCATTTATAATTGTATATTAGTTATACAATTATCATTTACAATACGATATACATAATTATATTCCTATCAGTTGCAAAGAACTTTAATAATAGAACTTTACTAGAGTTAGTTTAGTTCAGTATTTATTAATCTTTCGCATTATCCTCATTTATAAACCACACCCTTCTATAGCTTTTTTTTCCTCTTAGGAAATACACTCGTATATTTGCCCTCCCCAAATTCATGTTATACATTTTATAATTCGATAGACTGAAAAATATTTTTACAATATTAATATTAACATAATTGAAATTATATTAGTCTAGTTAGATTATAAGAAGAAATAAAATGCTTAACAAAAATTTTTAAGCATTCTAGATTGATATTTAAAAGCTGAAGATCTGGAACATGAACGAAGAACCTCATCGGTCAAACAGTAAGAAATAGTGAAAATACGTCTTAGCAAAAGTTTTTCCAATGTAATAAATATTTACTTATTGAAAATTGACGAATTCTACGAACTCGGATTCCCATTCGGGGGAATGATTGTGTTTTAATTTTCTTTTTCCCCACCCCCGTGACAAATTTACCTTCTAAATTCAAAGACAAGAGGTCTATGCAAGCAAAGTTGCGGGGCAGCCACTGGTTATTAAATAAAATGTCATAAAATATTCAAATATAACATTTAACCTTAACACTATTAACCTCAAAGTGAAAATAATGAGCTCAGTTCTTCATATGAAAGCTTCATTGATCCTAAACGACGTGCAATAAGAAGAGATTGATGATGGCCCTGAATACGTATATTATACGTTTTAATTGTATTTATTATACATTCTTTATGCCGTTTTGGCACAGTGGCAGTAGCGTGTGACTGTGAACGAGTTCGTTTGTGGGTTCGATTCCACTCGGAAAATTAATTATTTAATATTTTTGTTTCTTCCGTCAATTCCGCCTTTTTAACAATTTTAACACACAATGCTTCGAAAATTTGGAGGGTGGTAGGAAGTGGTGTGTTTTAACACTAGGTTCTCTCTGCGTTTCCTCTATGTTATATATCATTATATATATTTTAAAATGATTATGAACTTTGTCGTAAATGTTCAAACTATGTCATTTTACATTTTATTAAAATTAAAAATATATATATTTACATATATACACATTATAAGATGTAACCTTCTAAAGGTCTTTTGACCTGATTACATTATTCAAACTAGGTACAACGAGATTTTTATTGATATTTAAAACTGCTGATATTTAAAAAATAGACTTACTTAAGAGATCTCGACCGTGAGATTAGCACCCTGTAAAAACTAGGCCACAACGTGTTGCATGTAGGATGAACACCCTCTATCAGCCGTATCAATTGCCTTTGTTTTACCACCCCAGGCATAAAGCACCCTGTAGAAAGAACACTTTCATCCCCAACAAAACATACTTTTTAAAATTGAAAATAAACAAGGGAAGTCTTTTGCAAGGATGTAAACTCTATGTCAGTAAAGAATGCTTATATTTTAAAAAAGAGTAAGTCACAAAATGAACACCTCTAAAATAAGTAAAGAAAGGGATTGATCATTTTAGTAGGACTATAACGCCTTAACTTTTTGATATAAGATTTTTTTATTATTTTGATAAATAAAGGAAATATTGTTATAAGGTGTGCTCGTAAAATATAATTTCTAATATGAAATTCATATGCTCAAACATTATATTAACTACAATCGACCACCTTCTACGAAAGAGTCGACGTGGAATTCCACCACTGAATATGCGGAAAATGGCGAACGGAGTGTCTTAACACTAGGTTCCCTCTGCCTTAACACTAGGTTCCCTCTGCCTACCCTACCGCGTGAAGCTGATGTTATAATAAGTAATATACATAGTATCGCAGTACTTCATTAACTCAAGCGGCACAAGCTATTTGCATGATTAGGATCACTGTTACGCAATGGAAAATAAACCTACCGATCGTACTCTGGTAATAGAAATAGAAAAATAGTCAATACTCCTGGGGGTATCTATTCAAGACAATTTTTTATATTAATATTTTTTTTGGGATGGGCACAAGACTATTTTGGGGTAGGCCCAGGCCCACTCAGCTTTATCTATTATTTAAATTCTATAAGTTTTGTCTGCTATGTATTGAATAATGTATCTAAAAATATACAACAGCTTTAGCTTATTTGATTTTATTCATAGTAATGAGTCACTTGTTAGGGGTTAATATTTGCAGCCCTTTTTGTGAGGTTACTTACTCATCAAGTTTCCTTTAAAAATGATTCACAAATAAGAATAGGTTGCTATTTTAAGGATAACATAAAGCTAAATATTTACATAATAAAATAACTTGTAGTATGTAGTTTTTCTAAAAATAGTCGAAATCCTTATTTTTCATGTAAACAACTAATAACTCAATTGAAGAAAGATTGAAGTGAAGTTACCTTTTCACATACATATAATAGAAAGGACCTATATATAACCTACATATATAAAGTAAATAAAGAAAATTTTACGCACAAATAAATAAAAGTAAAAGCTAAATCGAAATGGGAGGTTCATTTGCACAGACCACTGGTTCCAGTGAATGACGTCGAGATTAAATCGTTAGTCCGTACGACCCATAACCACGAGGTTGGCCATTTCTTTAATGGTTTTCCACGTGCGTATATGATGCTATTGGAAACGATCGTTTGATTTACAGAAAATAATTGTTTTATTGGATAGAAAGAATTTAAGATATTTCGTGAAAATATCTATTTTAAATGTTTTTTTTTCTTTAAAACATATTTTTTCGTCTTGCATTTTATTGATGGGAAGGTTTCTTTTTTTCTATAACCCTTGTTTTCTTCGGAGCTGTTTAATAGCCCATGATCCCAGAGGTCCTCACTTTCAAGTTAGAGAGTATGCATACAGTCTTAACTACGTATTAGACTAGTAATCCTCAAAATTTCAGCATTGCTAAAATGACGTAGGTCTGGGGGCCCTGGGATCTCAGCCCATAACAAATTTATCAAATAATTGTAGGAATAAAATCGACAAATAAAGTTAAATTCTTTTAAGTGATATATTTAACTTACTTTCTTCAACTTATGTAATAAACATAATTTCAGACGTAGTGGTATACGTAGAGGCATGGAAGGCGGTAGCGGTGTGGTGTACCGAGTGGTTGGCCGGACACGCAGTAAGGCTGACTGCGGACAACAAACCGAAAGGCAACCACCGACGTCCAGACAAGATACTACCTGGAAAAAATATACAGATTCTCCCGGAGTTGGAGCTCCACCGGTAAATTTAGCTTTGAGTATCTTAACACTAAATTTGCAGGTTCCGTCTGCCTAACCTGCTATGTGCGGGATAAAGCGTGAAGCTAAAATTTACAAAAGAACTAAAAAAACACATTTGCTTCATCAACAACCACTGTTCCATTAGGACTACTATAGTTGTAAATACTACAATATTGTTATATTAAACTACACTTATATATAGTGTAATGATTTTATATAAATAGTTTTTATATTTACGATAATTTGTTATAGAAAAATGTAAATCAACCTCTTTGTTTAATAAAAAGATATATTTGAAAATTTATACATAGAACTAGCGCGACGCTTGATGTGTTGAAAATTCTGATGCGCATTATTAGATTTGGAGCTGAAGAGGAAAGTGGTCCTCTAGAATAAAATATTGTATTATAATTTAAGATATACATTGTACAAGCCTAATGGTATCTAGCCCTGGAAGAAATATAAGTTCTGTAAAAGTCCTGTGATATAAATTGTACAAGTCTAATGGTATTTAGCCCTGGAAGAAATATAAGTTCTGTGAAAGCCTCGAGGTGTTTGATTTCTTTACAATAGAGACACATTTTTAAAGGTTTCTTGATTTATTACAGAATCAACCGGCACCAGCTCCACCGAGTCCATCGCACAGCAGAAAAGGTGAACGTCGAACTGGCCACCATTCTCCACAGCATCATAAAAGAGAGAAATTGACTGCTGCACAGCAACTTGGCATCGCTCCACATCCTCAGGTACCTACTCATAATGTCCCAATTTATTATAATTGGAATGCCCATTTTTCATTTATTACAAAAAACTCAGCTTCATTATATATCCCGCACGCAGCAGGTTATGCAGAGGGAACAGTGTTAAAACAGTCCCTTCTGCACTTTTCGCTGTATTCGTCCGTTTTGCCTCGACACTAGAGCGAAGATATAGAAATATAAATTTAAATAAATATTTTATTTTCTGGATTGGGAATCGAACATGCAACCAGTCGCGGTTACAGTCATACCCTTATACCGCTACGCCACTACCTCTATTTACTCATATAATTCAAATCCACATTTTTCACTGATTCCTATAGTAATGTATTCTAAACATGATGCATTATCATCATTTTTGTTTTGTTTGAGCATGTGTTGCCATTTCCATCAATACTTTTTTTGCTCATTCATGCAGAAGGCTTTGTACGCGCACTAGAATTTCTAGCATTGTCATTTACATAGAATACCTACTACACTAGTTGCGTAACTAAAAGCACACGTTCTTTATAAGTAAATGGGAAATGTGACAGCTAAATGCTACCCCGAGTGATAATAATTATTTAGTAAGTTACTTAAATAGCTTTGTCCTACTAAAGCATTTTACGTGGTCTATGTAAATTTGGCAAAAGTAATTTTTAAAACACCTAAAAACACTGCGGAGTTGATTTTCGCCGGAATTTTTCATAAGTGGGGAACGAAAGTGTTTTAATGGGGACGGAGTGTCATAACATTAGGTTACCAGGTTCCCTCTACCTACCCTACTATGCGCGGGATACAGCGTGAACTTAAATGTAATTTTAATATAGTGAAGTTATGAATAATTTTAAACTCGTTTTACTCTGTTCCAGTACCCTGCTCCAAATCCATCCAGTCAGCATGCTTCACGGAGTGGCGGCTCTCAGGTATGAGAAAGCGTTTGCAAGTCATTATTTTAAATAACTTTTCATATTTAAATTGGCTTTTTTAAATTCTACCATATATTGTAACTTCATAAAAATATAATTCATAAAATTTTGTAATGTATATTGGTTCCTGTAAACAGTCACAGGTATTTTACAAACATAAAATTTCGATTTATAGTAAACTACTGATAATACAGGAGACCAGACGTGAACCAATCAAAATCATGTAACTGTGAACACGACAGGTTGTGGGTTCGGTTCCCATACCAGAAAATTACATTTCTATTGTTACATTTCCGTTGCTCATCACGCAATGTCTTCAGAACTGGGTGGAAAATGGGAACGAAATTGTCTTAATATGTTCCCAGTTTCCCCTTCCCTATTATGTTAGGGATACAGAGTGAACCTAAGAAAAACTACTGTAAATAATTTATCATACCTTTGCCTTTAGTTACAATCGCCGAGTGGGCCGTCTTCACGTCCGTCAAGTGTGTCAAGCGGTGGGAACGGCAGCACGTGCTCTAATAAAGCTAAAGTGCCTCAGAGCTTTGGTTACGTGAAGAGACAAAATGGCGGACAACCACCACCGCCGCCACCAGCTAACGGCCCACCACAGCATGGTCATGGTAAGCATTGAATGTATTAAAAATCTTTTTGTTTAGTTTTTGTTTATAATTTTGGTTGCTAAAAGTCTAATAGAATAAAAAGATATTATAAGATATGTATTCTTTTTGTTGCATTTTATATAAATAGGGAAAAACCTATACCGGTTTACCGTAGCCCTATAATTACGAGTTTTGACTTTTACTTTCACGACAAATACAGGAAAAAATCGAAAATTTTTATTTATTCTTGTATTATAGTTACTATATACTGTTTACCTAAAATCTTGTAATTGATACGGAACCCTCGGTGGGCGAATCCGATACGTACATGACGCCGGTCAAGTTCAATGTTTATTTACTTATTTTGTGTACTTGTTATAGCTGGACGAACCGCTCAAGTTTCAGCAGTGCCAAGAACTAAAGTTAAAGTATCGGGAGGAACACAGACCTGTACTCAAGACTTACAAATTCACAGTAAGAATTAATACTGATTCTTTCTGTTACTATTATATAATAAAATTAGACAATTAACATTTATATAATATACCTCCAGAATTCGGCAGAAAGTGGGGAACTGAGTGTTTTAACACTAGGTTCCCTCTGCCTACCCTGATGTGTGCGGGATACAGCGTGAAGCTGATTTATTTGATTTATTTTATTTATATAAGGTGTAGTTTTTCCACTGATTTGTGTTAATTTGTTCTAATAATTTAGTGTTAGTATTTTTACAGTATTTTTTTTTTATATGTAGATAGTTAACGAGTCGAGTCTAGTTGTATATAAAAATCGTTGGCTTATCTTACTTGGGAGAAAGCCTACATAAATGTTTACAATAAGGAAAAAATAAATTTATTATATGTTGTCTATTTTTTGCTTCGCACTGTATTCCGCATACACTGTAACTAGTGTTGAGTGGTGGAACTTAACGCCGCGTTCTCTCTTTTTATTAGAGCGAAAAAGGGAAAAACGCAAAACCCGAATAGAAATCGCAATCACAACCGTTCCAAATGGGATACCTCAAAGTTCCCTTTTTTTTCAGAAAACGGTATCGGCCCGAAGTCGTATTCCCTGGGTGGCACCGCCGCCGCCCAGCTCTCAGCATCAGTACGGGAAAGGTTACTGGGCTCACAATCACTTCCTAAGCCTGGCACGCACGAATTTGCCGCTTTGTTTCATCATCATAGGTTCGCTGGATTATATTATCTGTATCGTAGTATTCTCATTTTAACATTTCTTTTAAAAATTCGATTCGCTTTTTTTTAGAGATATATTAATTTAGATGGAAATTTATTTTTTAATTTTTTTTTGTGTTTATTTAAAAAAAAAAGTTGTATTTTCGTTTTTCGATCCTATCTTTTTTTCATGATCATGCAAATCTCATTATTTTAAAATTAAATTATTAAAATGAATTTGCAAATTTCAATAAAATATATTTTCCGTGCTTTCTCCATAGTATTTATTTAGAAACTTAATGAGAATTCAATTGGACCTTATGTTGTTTGCATGTTGAAATTTATTTAAAACTTTAGTAACATAATTATAATTAAATGTAATGTAATAATTAATTTGTTATTTTCTATTTATTGTTCTATGGGTAGGCAAATGTTTATTCTATTCTTTTTCTTTACTTTCACTTGCACTGCGCATTTTAAAGGCATTGCATGTTGGTGGAATGCTATCTAATCTTTTGTGTGACCACATAAATATTTTAGTAACATAAATTATACGTAAATACGTATGTTACATAATATTCACTCGGCCTTCGATTTCTGTGTTGGGTGGCGGAACTCAACTCCGCGCTTTGTCATCTTAGGAAAAATATAAAAAATCATAAATCCGAATGAAAATCGAAAGCAGGGCCGTTTTCATCAAATCGTTTTTTCTAGTTGGTCGTCTCAAAATTAATTTTAGTTTCAGTAAACAGTATTGGCCCGAAGTCCTATTCAATTAGTAACAAATATACCTTTATAATAAATAGTTTAAATACTGTTATACATTTCTTATATAAAACAAGTCTTAAATAGGAATTAATTTTATTGTTTGTGCATCTCGTGTGACATCATCACTTCGAGACCAGATCACATAGCTTAAGAGCCGCCAGTAATTAATGATTGTGTCAAACTCATATATAGTGTAAACAGAGCCGTACTCTGCACTTTAATTATGTGAATAAAAGAAAAAAATATATTTATTAATAAAAATACCAGATAAATATGTCATTATTTTATATTTTTTAATTTAATTCTGATACTTTAACTGTAAATATTTTACAAAAATATATATTTTTTAAATATATCTATACATTTATTCGAAACGCATTATTTTTTAAATGGAATGCAAAGTGGAGAATGGAGAAACGCAACTACATTATATACTCAATTTTCTATGCTGTTTGCCTGTTTGTTTATGAAATATGTAAATATATATCTAAGCATCAATTATAAAAATATAATGTTTGTATGTTGCATCGATGCGTTAATTAAATTCATTTATTAATGACTAACTACGTATCTGTAGCCTGTTAAATTTAAGCAACGTCTTGTCATTTTCAGTATACTCGTACGTTTAATGTAGAATAGTGCTTTTATAATTTCGAAATATTTAGCTTATATTAAACGAAATATGTAATTCCTTTTTTTATAGTAAAATTTTAAATTTGCATGTTTACATTTATTATCTATACAAGCTGTTGACATGACCACAAACAGTCTTATCATTCTTATGTTTATTTAGATATAAAATTTGTGGGAAAATCAGAATCAGTTTAAATTCGGTTATCGTAGCGATCGTTAGTTTTGAAGTGTATTTCTTGCAGGGCAACACCAAGAGGTGGTATGAAAATTAGCGATGGAAGCCTTTCTGATACCCAAACGTATTCAGAAGTAAAATCCGACTATGGAATACCTTACGCACCGTGGTTGAGACACAGGTAAATTACTTGTATATTAATAAGAATGCGAGTTGATTGAATAACCCCCCATATTTATATGTTAAATTGTTTGTAGCATCTTCAATCATTCATCCCCCCCAAGTGTGCATTTTGTGTGCATTTTTTATTGAGGTGACACAAAGTGTTTCACTATCATGCTTTCGCAGTCCTTTCCAGCCAGTTGTAGCTAGAGATATACTACCTACTTACTATTAAAAAAATACATTTTTTTTTGCATTAGTTAAATATCTATTATTTGAATAAACAAAGTCGATATCACAGATAAATAAATTTATTTATAATAAGCTTCTTTGGTAAACATGAGCTCTAAGATAGAGTTGTTTAAATTTAAATATTAATTAAGTAAAATAAAATCGACATTTCAATCTCTAGCTACACCCAATCATATACAAGTAAACATAGGTACAACTGGTCGCATGTGTTGTATCGCGTTTCAGCAACACGTACTCGGCGAGCGGGCGCCTCTCGGAGGGCGAGTCCATGGAGTCTCTCACGTCGCTCCACTCCGCGCAACACACCTCCCCTAACTCCCACCGCAGCTCCCTCACACACAATAAGCTCATCCTGCACCGCGACGCACAGACCTCCCGGCTCAACAGAAGCAACAGTATTAGGTAGGTACCACACTGATTGTGGCGTAGCTTACTGTTGATTAGGTCCCCATTGAAATTTTGTATATAATAATAAAATTAAATAAAAGAAAGATTTCATATAACATGTTATTATATTACTAGCTAAATTTTTGTAATTTTGTATAACAAATAACTACAAAAAAGAAGAATTAAAATTTTAAAACGGTAAAACGGTCCTTGATTAATATATATGAAACATTAAAAAATATAAATGGGTAACTAAAATATAGTTAATTTTGAGTGTAGGTTCATATCCAAATGTGAGCTACGCCACTTCCATTACCATATTCATCATCAAATCGATTCCGTTATTTATTTATGTAGAATACTATCACTATGCTTTAAAGCTCTTCCTCCCTCATGCATATATGTAAGTAACATATAACCTATTATATGTAAATATTTGATATTATAATATTTTAATTAATTTTTAGCTATCTCAGAGATAGGACGTTCCCAAGGTATGCCACAAGGTTGACAAATATATGTATTGGCTTCAAAGTGGGCACGCTTCATTAACTGTTGCATGTAGGACAGTGGGCACGGCTTACTTAAAATATATCGAATTTGTCGTTAAAAATATATATTCGCTATTCATTATTTTGCAATGACGAAGGAGAGAAATCATTAAAATGATTATAATTATAGTTTATCATTAAAATTGATATCAACCATAAAATAACTTATTATTTGCAATTGTAATAATTATTAGGCTATTTTACGTTTTGAATATTATTTGCTTACGTCATTATTGCAAATTGTACAGTGTACGCTAAATGTTGATTATACCGTATAATAAATTTGGCTATCGTCTATTATATGAGTTAGGCTTCGTTATACGTATTGTATATTATATTATAAAAATGGTTTATATGTAGCTTATCTTTGTTTCATTACTAAGAATACATTGATTCCAGGTCTACGAAATCAGAGAAACTGTACCCGTCGATGCTGCAGAGATCTTCAGAGAGTGATTATGAGCCGTATTATTGTTTGCCGGTGCAGTACGGACCAGCAGGACAAGGTACGAATTTAATATTTTAGTTTTGTATTATTGTATTAAATAAAATAGAAAAAAGAGGTTATTTTTTGTTATTTTTACTTGTAGAACGTAGATATCCTTTAAAGGCTTATAACAAATTATATAATTTTGCAAATGTACCTTCCATAATTTTACAAAATTAATGAATAAACAGAAACTAGTAGTTTAGTTAATCCATTTGCATTAAATAAATTAAATAATTAATTTATACAAATATTTTTCAAAACAGGTCTGAACTACGGTGTATCGGAGCCACCGTCGCCGTCTCCGCGGTCGGCGTTGAGCCCCACGCACCAGCCCGGCAACGTGATGCACACGCCGCGCCACTCTCATCACTATCCTAAGAAAAATGATGAAGGTAGGATTATGATATAAAATAATATGCTTAGGAGTTCTTATTATGATGAATCCTATACAATTATGAAGTAATAAGCTAAAGCCTTATAAGGAAAGCGGAAATACTTTTCTAAATAATAATGGCGGTACAATCACATATCAAAATTATTGATGCAAGTCATGTTATTCTTATTTGGCTTTTAAACTAAATGTTTAGCTGTAAATTAAAAAGAACAGCTTTTACTAGTACTGGTTATGTTATTTAAATTATTATTATAATTATATGACAAATATTAACATAAAGATTTTCTTACATTTTCCAAAGCATCTTCAATTAATTATAATATTTACATACAAAAGGTCAATAAATTATTGTAGGTTCTCTAATATACACTAACATAATGAAACGTACAATTAAAACTAAATATAAAAAAACACCAATATATAAATGCATCTATTAAAAGTCTTTATTACTTAATAAATATTTTACATAAATATTAATGAATCAATAAAGTCATGTGTCTATACTTTATTAATATTATATACTTTAAGTAGGTTACAAGTTAATTTCTTTCTTGTTTTCTAGTTCACGGTTCAACAGCGTCGTTGGTATCGACGGCGTCATCGCTAGCAGCTGGCGCCGGATCCGACGAGAGACAGGCACACGAGGTAAGTAGATGTAGATATTAAATTTGAATTAAATTTTTACTTAATTAATAAATTAAAATCTGTTGTGAAAGTTAATGGATTCAATTGTGGCTTTTTGTTTCTATGCAATGCTTTTTTTTTAAATAATATTCCATTTATTTTCTTTTAAATAAAGTCCTTCTTCTACTTTATTAATATATAGCTATTTATAAAGCTTCTTTATTCTTTGTAAATTTTCCTATCGAAAGGTGTAAAAAAGAAATAAAATCCATAATTTATTATTGACATAAAATTAATTACATATAAAAATTATAAATAAATATTTAAATTAACGTTACGGTTTAGGTGCGAAAGCTCAGACGAGAACTGGCGGATGCAAAGGAAAAGGTGCACACACTAACAACCCAGCTGACCACTAACGTGAGTACTTTCTACTAATAATTTAGAAGGTTTCTACTATTACTGTCTACATATTTGTATTATTTGAATTTGTTATTATATATTTCTAGGTATACTTTTAAGATTTTTATTGTTTATAGAAAATAAATAATTATATTTATTTGTAACATAGGTAAATAGTTTTTTTTTTCAAATGCTAGTCTCAGTCGATTATAATATGATGTATATTTAAAATTAAAGATATAAATTAAAAAGTAATATCCAGCATCCATATCTAAGCAAGATTCAAATACGATAATTAACTATTATTAATAAATTAATTTTTAACAAAAAGAAAAACCGACCGACCGAAATGAAAAATAATTTTACAAAGATTTTGTAATTTCGAAGTAGTGATTATGAGGTAACAAACTTCCTTAAAGGTAAAAATTCCTTTTCTTACAGAAGTCTGTTAAAAAATGTAATTGCACATTCCGCCGAATACCTAACGTAACTCAACACCGCGCTTTGTCTTGGCACCAGAGTGAAGAAATTAAAATATAAATCTAAATAAATATTTAGTTTCCTCGAGTGGAAATCGAAAGCACAACCTGTAGATTTTACAGACAAGCTTATATCACTGTCTTTTAATAAAAATGAATATTTTTATTAACACCTTTCCTATAATTTATTTATTTGAATTCTAATGAATTCAACGGCACAGTGACCTATAAAAAAACCGTATAAATAGTAAATAAAAACCCGTTGACTAAGATCACATTACTAATAGGGAGCGATAAACACTGTTGCTTCTATAAACAACGGAACATTATACGTTTTCGATAACAAATTATTAATATGTAGTCAGTCATGTTTACAAACTAATGGACAGATGTTTTACGTGTCATCCTATATCTTATAAAACAAAGTCGCTTTTCGTGTCTGTCTGTTGTTTCTAACTCTTCTTCTTCTAAACCACCCAACGGATTTTGATGCGGTCTTCACCATTAAGTCGAGTGTTTTTCGTAGAAGGTTTATATATAGTTTTTTATTTGTACATTCTTATGTAAATTAACATAAATACGATAAATGTGTATAAAGTCCTACCCGTTGAGACACATTCGTGCATGCGCTGCTCTAATGGTAAGTACTACATGAAAAAAATGTACTGGAGTATTGTTCCTCTTAATAAGATCTACAAAAAAGTCCGCGAGAGCATATTCGTATCTTTTAAGAATAACGTGTATTGATCATTATTTCTGTCTAAAAATAATAATTTCAATATATTTTTTATTGTGAGGGATATTTTTCTATAATGGTATTAATCCTTATCCTTTAAAATACTTTATTAGTTTTCTACGTTACACGAAGATAAAATTTGCTTTTTACAATATTTCGAAATTGCGAATAGTTTTACAGAAAAACGCATTTAATTGTTGACGCATCCCGCCGTTGACACTTCAGCTGTATGTTACTCAAGTTTCACTTATTCCTTACTCTCAGCATATAAATAAGTACATTAGTAACGTTGGCCATTTAATGTAGACCAAAACTGTCTTTTACTGTTTTTCATTTTAATAAGTACTTTAGAAGTTGTTACAATATCAAAAAAAATCCTTGCTGCGAAACGGCTCGCCACTCGCCACGCATCCGCCGCGCCCGCCTGCCTTACACGCATCGGTGGTTCAGTGGTAGAATGCTCGCCTGCCACGCGGGCGGCCCGGGTTCGATTCCCGGCTGATGCACTCTATTTAATTTTCCTCACAGACAGCCACGTAGTGCTTGCTTTTCATCAGGGACAGAATACCCTCTTCAGCATTAACCACAAGCTCCAAAAAAAAAACCCGGCTGCCTCTATAGCAACGAAGATTTAGATTCGTTAGCACGTATTGGATAATTGGAGTTGAATGTATTATTTAAGCGCGATATATTTGGTTTCATATATTTTGTAGTAGTTATTAGTAGGTAGGTTTTTGTTTATAATTTCTTCCGTTATAAATAGTCATTTAACTTGCTTTGCAAACATACATTACATGAATAATCCAGTAGTTAAAGCGGGCGAAGCCGCAAGAGGGTCGCTAGTATACTAATATAGCTAACTGTGACCGTGTTTGAATGAACGCGCTAATCTCAGGAACTACTGGTTCAAATTGAAAAACTATTGATGAGTCGTTTTGTTAGCTTCACGTTATATTCTGCACATATCAGGGTAGGCTTAGGAAGAGCGAAATGGAGAACTTAGTGTTAAGACACTCTGTTCCCATTAAGACAATTCCGTTCCTCATTATCGTATCTACTGCCCTCATAATTGAGGGCAGTAGAGGAGGAGAGGAGATTAATATCTTCATAATAAAACGATATCCATATAATATGTATAGAACTAATAATTTAAGGTACTACTGATTCGAATACAAGTAGAAAAAGAAATTCACTATATCCATTACATAACGGTAATATATTTTTATTTATATTAATTGAGGCCGTTGTGGCACAGTACAGCGCGGTACAGTAAACACGATGGTTGTGGGTTCGATTTCCACACAGGGAAGTGAGAAATGTTTAATATTTACATTTTTTAACCACTCAACACGCAATGCCTCCAGAATTCAGCAAAAAGTGGGGAACGGAGTGTCCTAACACTGGGTTCCCTCTGCCCCTCCTGCTGTGAGCGGGATACGACGTGAAGCTGGATTGGATTGATTTTTTTTTAGTTAAGTTTCTCGCGAGGGCTCATAGAAGCCAGTTATGTATATACTCGTAGAAGTAAAATATCATTAGAAGAGCTAACCCATTAATATTACATTAGCACACGCTAAAACAATCTCCACATCATATTATTATACATGGTGTGATATTTTCTTGAAGCTTTCTCTTGGGCGAGCTTTTATATGACATACTTACAGTTTTCTATTAAAACGTGTTGTTTTTATAACATGTTTTCTTGATAACTGTAGGAAGTGGGTTCTAATTCCACGACTAAGATGGAATGTGGCTATCGTGGAATGGAATAGTGCTTAATATTAAATACGATGATCAAATCGATGATTCACATCATATCGATGATTATTCGGTCAGCTGGAAAGTAGCGTTGAGTTACGTCAATCAACACGCAACCGCCTACCCTTTTATAGTCAGAGGGAACCTAGGAAGCTAGTGTTGTGACAATGTGTCTCACGTTAAGACTTACGTTCCTTCATTCACACATTTAATATATATTAGAGTTGAGTGGCAGAACTCTACGCCGTATCCATAGCTTTAGAATATGTCCATATTTGTTTACAGTATAGCTACTCCCACTACGCCAAGACGACTTCTTTGTTATAATAACAAAAAATATTAATTAAAAAAACACGTTAACATATTCAGAACACTAGGTTAGGCCACAACGAAGGCTATCTTCACGTTATAAGCATGTAAAAACGGAGAAAGCACTGACAGGTTGCTGTAAATTATGCCTAATGACATTTTGATATCGTTCTAATGGTTAGAAGGAAAGCTATGTAAAATTAATATTTTTTTTGTTACTAGAAGTATATTAATAAGATTATTGGTAAGTTAATTTATGAAGGATGCTTTTTTGTGTGGTTCTCACAGAATAGAATTTTATGGCATAATTGAAGTACATATAATGGTAGTAGACGCGAAGATCGTGAATTCGATTTCAAAGTGGGGGAATGGATATAAAAATTACGGTGAATTATATTTTCTATGGAAAGACAAAGCTTAGTAAAATATCTTGGAAAAATATTCTATTCAATATTATCTACTTTAGAATATATATACAGCGTAGCCCAACATTACTCCTTATTAAAATGGAGAACGGAGTGTCTTAACACTAGGTTCCCTCTGCCTACCCTGCTGTGTGGGGGATACAAAAAATGAAGCTGAAAAAATAATTCTATACCAGCCATTCCAATAAAGTATAAACAAAAGATAGATAGATATCTAATATTGAAAATGCGGTAGTGGCCTTTCCCCGAGCGTGCCACTTGCCCGCTCTACCTTGTTAATTACAAGCTCAAGTAAACACAGTGGTTTTTTAAATCCACACTCGACTTGTACTTCCGGAATTTTCTTTGCTTCTGCTTGGTTACATGAGTTACGATGTAACCTGGTGGTCGTCACGTCGGTGTATCATTAGTGAATGGTGAATAATGGATATGAAGCTGCTAGCGCTATCATTGCGGAAGTAGATGTATTGGAGAACGGAAGTGTCATAATGAGAATGGAGTCTCTTAACACTAGATTCCCAGGTTTCCTTTGCATCCTGTTAAAAAACAATGATGTAGGTAGTGGGGACCCACGCTGTGCCTCGCTTAGTTTTATAGGAGCGAAGGAAAAAATATTTTAAATGTTATTCCGGATGCGTATGATATAACTTCCGGTAACTGTTAAAACTTGTGTTAGATAAAAAGTTATTTTTATATACTTCTTCCTGGTTACATTACTTTTTTTAATGTTTACTCTGTGGCCTCTCTCTCTCTCTCTCTTGGGGGCGACACTAGGCCCCCTAGTTTCCTCTGACTACAATTCTATGTGGGATACAGTATGAAACTAAAAAAATGTAAATATAGGCACTAGTCATATCTTACACCACCGTTCTACAAGCTTAAAATATCTAAAGAAAATAAACTTTTCTACATACTATTTAATAATAGCATTTAGTATATCTAAGTAAGATAATTTATGGTAATTTCAAAGTGTTTAACGTGCATTGTGCCCGCTATACGAACAGTACTGTTATCTCTGTGGCATGTTGTATATAAGTGTTTTTGCGGAATTCTTTTAAGTTTACGGAATTATATTTTATCATATTTTATTAGATTCATGGTGTATCCCGCATATGCATAGGGAACCTAGTGTTGAGACACTCCGCTGCCCACTTTCCGGCGAATTCTGGAGGCATTGCGTGTTGTGTGGCGGAACTCAACGCCGGGTTTTGCCTCGATACTAAATTAAAATATTAAATATTTAATTTCCTTGAGTGAGAATCGAACCCACAACCTGCCGCCGGCTCTCGACGAATCTCTGTTTTGTTATAAATAACAAACATCATTCCCCCGGGTTTAAATCGAACCCATACCTTAGATCAGATTAGTTTTCACAAATTAACAAACAGACTATGAATTTCTCAGTATATGTAAATTCACCATTAATAGTGCTAAATAG
Source organism: Heliconius melpomene melpomene (assembly GCA_000313835.2). NCBI lineage: Eukaryota > Metazoa > Arthropoda > Insecta > Lepidoptera > Nymphalidae > Heliconius > Heliconius melpomene. Next base: position 47,526 of record HE671712.1, read on the forward strand.
AAAAAGTTATGGCCAACCGTTATAATGTGGTCGTATAACGTTTGTTGCATATTCATGTTAATTGGATGATGTATTGAATATATTACACATTGATTTTATATAAAATAATATTCTCTGAGGCCATCGTGGCTCAGTGGTTTCATCATTCCTTGAGAATGAATTATTATTTAATTAATATTTCCATTTCTTCGCTCTAGCATCAAGGCAAAAGCCCGGTGTTGAGTGCCGCCACTCAACACGCAATGCATCGAAAAATTCGGCGTAACGTGGGGAACAGAGTGTCTTAGCACTAGGTTGTCTCTGCAAAGGTTACCAATAAACCACTCGAGTTCATAAGCTCGTATAATTTATACCGCCGAGCACATTCTATACCATTTGTAGCACTTGTTGTAGAAGAGGTAGCGTTTTATTTTTTTCTTAAACCAAAATGTATAAGTGTATGTTAATTTTAAAAAACATAATATTAAGGCATTCGGGAGAATCAATTATTAACATTTCTTAGCTCTGGAACTAAAACAAAGCGTGGCGTGGAATTCTACCACTTAATACACAATATCCCGACAGTTGTCCAAAAAATGGTAAAACATGAAATGTCTCAACACTGTGTCCTTTGCTTACGGTGCGGGATACTGCGTGAAGATATTTTTTTAATACATCACTATAAGTCCAATATAAAGAGCCTAAGCACATTCAATTTCAATTTATTGCTCATTGCGGTGAGATTTATGAGCTGTATTGGAAACCAATACCTCAGCGTATTGAATGTATATATATTACAACCTTTACTCTATTTTTTTCTCTTTTTTAATTATATTTTTTGTATATATTAAAATATTTAATTAAATTAAATTTACGACTAGTGACCCGCTCGCGGCTTCGCCCGCCTTAATCACACAATTAGGTATGTACTGGCCCAGTGGTACGTCTTACTGTAAAAGCGACTATTGTAGGTCCGATCCTCATTAAGGGGAATATAATAATATAATATTTTAATTATTTTAATATTAATCCTGTGATAAACAACGCGCGGCGCTCAGCTACGCTATTCAACATGAAATGTTTTGAAAATTGGGCGTAAAGTGGGAAATAGTGCTGCTATTCGAGAAAAAGCGTGAAGATATTGTATCTCACTCTCATCTCAAGTTAATTACGTAGTATGTAATATTATTTAAATGAAACTTTGAAAAATGAAACAAAACCTACCAAATTTCG